>JAPVRG010296284.1:16711-28133 GCA_029783565.1 Rhagoletis cerasi
TGTGGGGAGTTAAGGTGTGTTGAACTTGGGTGTGGTGAGCTCTGGTGAAGTAAGTTTTGGAGCAGGGGTGAGATGAGTTGAGGTGAGTTAAGTTAAGTTAAGGAGAAGTGAGTTGACATTAAGTGAGGCGATTTAACGTGAGCTGTGGTGAGTTGGGATGAATTGCACAACATAAAATAGCATAAGACAACATATTCAGTTCCTTTTATCTGCCTCTTATCTGTATCTCTATCACTTTCTCCTTTCTATCTTTGCCTCGTTTTTTATCTATTTTGATATTTAGGTTTATCTTTATCTTTATATTTTCATCTTTATCTTTACCTTTATCTTTAATTTTATTTTTATCTTTATCTTTATCTTTTGATTGCTTATTTATATAATAGATAAATATGTTCTGTTTGAGTTACAATGAGCAAGTCAATAGTCCGACTCTGCACATGATTTAAATTACTTTGACTTAAAGAACTTCAAGAAAAGTTTGTTTCCAACTACTTTCTCAATTGATAGTTCATTGGGTAAAAAGAGTAGTATTTATTATAATATAATTTTTCAATTTGCTGATTTAAAAAAAATCAGTTTCTTCCGACAGGAGAGGTTAAAAGAAACATAGGCAGAACGTATGCGGCCTGAGGGCTTTTTTCCACTCCTGATATTCGTGTTCAGTTCCGAAAAAAATCAGAGGTTCATATTGACAGAGAGCACGAACTATGCCAACTAGAAATGGTGAAGAATTATGTCTGGCGATATTATTCAGACACGAATGTTAGTCTTTTCTGCAGTAATGCTGCTTAAAACATACATATTTTTTTAAGCTACACAATGAGATCGTAACGTGCCAACTGCTATCCTTAACAACGTTACCGCCGCCATTTAAAGATTGTTAACTCAAATTTACTCTTCTCATTTAGTTGCATAAATTGAAATAATTATGGAAATTCACAAGCAATAACAATAATCACAACAACATACTGAATTTACAACTCACAAAACAACAAAGATGTAAAAATATTAACTTTGAAATATGGAGGCGGCAAAAGGGTAGCAAAAAATGCGCTGAAACACACACACCAAGAACCAAACAAGCAAACGCATATACCCGCCTACGTATGTATGTGTTTTCTTTTTTTTTCACATATTGCGAGTATGTGTGTTGCCAAGTGTAAAAAGGACGAAACTACCGGAAAGGAATGAGGAAAAAATCCCAGCGCGTTTACACTCAACCATGCAAAAGGAAAAAATTGCGCATATTAATAGTATTATTATTTGTGTATATGTATGTATGTATATGCATATGCATGAATCTATGTAAGCACATGTATGCGTATTGTTTTTGTTAAGCAAGTGTGTGGCTGTACTTAATGTACATATTTGTGTATAACGATATGTGCTTCACCCGCACTTCAGAGGATGATACAAATACATATAGATATAACTAGGAGTCAATGTATAGCCGCCGGCAGGCGAAGGTTGTGTTGTTGTTCCTTAGTGTCGGGTAGGGCAATGATGGCATCACTTGCACTTGCTTCCACACGAGTGCACTGCACTGTAACACACCAAGCTGCGGCGCAGCTCACTATGGCTGTTGGCGGGTTTTGCGCCGCTCGAAGTATGCTCCTTTTTGCAGCTAGCTGTCTTTCGCTGAAATGAAAATGTTGGCGCAAGCAAACCAAGCAGTTAGTCAACTAGTGGAGAACTCGGCAAGCAAGCAACCAAACAACCAACCAAGCGAACGACAGCAATTCGCTCGCGCGACAGCACAAAATGTAAAGCGGAAACGGAACTCAGGGTTGGCGGGCATGACCAACGAATGCCGAGTATAAATATGTCTACATATAAATGTAAGTACATATGTCTGTATGCCTGCTTGTATTTAAAATGCTAAAGAGTCACAGAACGCGTGAAAAAGTTCGTAGCAAAATAATGGCGCCGCAGAGGGCAAGCAAATGCAAATGCAACGATCAACGTGAGGCAGAGGAGCGTCGAGTGTAGCACATAGTTTGAGTGGCCGAACAACTTTAAAGAAGCGAGTGCGAAAAAATTAAATTGAGCCGCGGCGCGTAATTCATAAAGCTCACAATGACAAGAGTCGCAACGGATTAAGATGTAAAAAATCTCAATGGACGACATGAAATTAAAGCAATGCCACAAATATAAGGATTTCTGCGAATTGAGGATTACTGAATGGACAGCGCGCGAACGAGCCGCGCGCGCACCGACGACGGACGATGGACGACCTTCGTGGTGGGAATTTAAATTAAAAAATTGCAAAAATGCAAAAGTCGAGAAATGCGAAATTGATAAGCATCGTCTTATTAAAAAGTTCCATCAGCCAACCAACAAACGAACCAACCGAGCAGCAGAAGTTCACCAGTCCAGCCAACCACCCACCATTGGAGGTCGCTCGCTGCCTTGCAATTGCAGTTGATTACCACAACGCCGCAGCTGGTTGCCTGCTCCTCCTCGCAAACCAACCCAACAACAAGACGTAAATAAAAGCATCAACGTCAACTCGGAAATTGATCATAAAGACCGATAAGAAAAGCAAAATTATTATTAGCGTCAACCAGAATACGGGTGGAAAATGCGTACAGAAAAACAAGGAAAAAAACAGAAATACAAAATGTCCAAGTCCGCTTTAACAGCTGCCGTGTTGCAGCTGCAGCAAATACATATGCAGTTAACTGATGGTGAATAACGCTATGGAAAATCTCAAGCTGAGTAAATTGCAAATGAAGCGCCCTCACAAATAGCAAAAGTCCGTTTTCTTCGAATGCTAAGCTGTGGCAAAAAGAGGGATCAAGCTGTACTGGTATAGTATTGGACAAACAAAATAATCAACGCTGGCATACGGCATAGAATGTTGGATAGTTCTTTAAGGGACAGTGTGTTTGAGTTGCTGGAAATGGTGAATGAATAATAAAACTGGCAGCGTAGGAAAAAAATTAAGTTTATGTGTATGAAAGCGCAGGCTTCTTCTGATGGTTGACACAGGCTATCTCTGTAGTCGATGTCTGGGCGAAGTCATTCCCTATTCTAACGAAGCTATTGGTTTTGCTCAACGTAATCTTACTCAGCCGTATTAGTTTTGCGGGGATACCAAACTAGTACAATGTGGCGTATAGCAAACTTCTTTTCGCGCTGCCGAAAGCCTCTTTAAAATCGACAAATACTTACATAGTAATGTTTATCGAAACTGGTTACCTCTTTTAATATACGTAAATTTAAACAAAAACTTTTTCGAGTATATTTTAAAGCTTTTGAGATGGAGGAATCAAGGAAAATAGTCTCTTGGGTAAAAAATTACCTTGATCTTCAAAAATTGAGAGTTTTCAATAATTTATTAATTTGTTGACCTAAAAGCCGTATGCAAAGAACATTTCAAAAAGTTTCAAACATATGTTCTTACTGTTCTAGTGTCAAGGAATCTATTTCCATGGTCGCAAGAGCCGAAAACACATTTTTAATTTGTTGGCCAGAAAAAGGAAAAAAACTAAAAATTTTACTTTTGAAGGTTATTTTTAAGGCCAAGGTAATATTTTATATAAAATGAGGTTTTCCAAATACCTCTAAAAGTTAAATTTTTTGATTTTTTTCTGGCCTAAAAACAGCATGTAATGAACTTTAAAAAAATACAATTAAAAATGTGTTTTTCGCTTCTAAAAGTCGCTTTATTTTCTGATCAAATTTCCCGGCGCTCTTACTGTCGAATATCCTTTTTACCTTTTCACCCTCACGTATTTTGGCCTCTTTTTTCTTCTTAGTTGAAGTAAACGTCGCAAGGTTCCACACTTGTTTAACCTAGTCCATTCCAATGCATTCCCTAGACGGCGCCGAAGGAGCCTCACCAGCCAAGCAGAGCTCTATTCGCATTCCAGGTTAACGCCCTTTAATCGTTATCACTGAAAATTCAGATCCAGGGGCCAATTTGATTGAAATCACGTTTATAGCTGCTTACAAAACGACCCTGCTTAGAGGATTGGTGAATCCCCAAAAGCCGGTTCGACGGGGATGGGATAAGTAGGGCTATAACTGCTCCAGCACCCCTAAAAGCACTTGCACCAGATGGCATCTTCCCAGCTCATCTCCAAAAGGGACTTCCTCATATACTGCCATTTTGATACCACTTATCCGGACATGCTTTGTGTGAGGATCCCTCCGCTGCAGTGGCAAGAAGTGCCGGTCTTTTATATTTCCAAGGTGGGAAAGGGACCAGTCTTACGTTCTTTCTATTAAAAACTATTTAAAGAATCGTGAACAAGGATATCAGGAAACCCTTTACAAAGTAGCTAATATGCCTATCTTCCAGGAAGATCCACTATCGATGCCCGTCAGATTCTTACAAGGAGAATCTAAAAGTCTATGGAATATAAATAGGCGCGGTAGGTTGCTTCCTAGACGTGAAGGGCGCTTTCGATAACACGGAACACTCTTTATTAGACAACTGCTTCCCGCACAAAGAGGTTGAGGCAACCATATATAGGTGGATAGAAAGCGTGCTTAAATCCAGCACCATTACATCCACTCCAGGGTAGGAAAGAATCACATACGTAGCTGTGAAAAGTTGCCGCCAGAGTGGGGTGATCCCCCCTCTGCTATGGTCCATTGTAGTAGACGAACTACTCTGCCTCCATAGGGAAGAAGGCAATACTACTGAATGCGCTGAACGCTGTCGCCAAACGGTGCAGTAAAAACGTGTGGGAGTTATATTTGATGACAAGTTCTCATGGAGTCAACAACTATATAAAGCTGTTCAAAATGCCCGGGCTTCTATCAGGACCTGCCAGAAACTAATGGTACGGAACTAGGGTATCATATCCAAACTGACAAGGTGAATCTATGATACCATCTCCTTATTCATTCTAATATATGCTGCGCCCGCCTAGTGGAAGAAGACAGAAGTAAAGTCCTCTGACTAGCCTGTGTGGGAGGACAACATAAACCTCGGCTCTCCACAGGATTATAGATCTGCCTACTCTAAACATTGCACTCAAGAAAAGGGCTCAGCAAAGCTCATCTCAGAGGGCAATGTGCGGCACAATAAGCCACACCTTCCACGCTCAGGGTCCTAGAACAAAAGGAAGGACTGAGCATTGGCGTTGTGGACCTCTGCCTCCCGAGTCTTAATATCACACAAAATTGCCATGTCTTCTACCCCAATAGAAGAGTCCGAAGGTCCCTTTTCATTAACATGGGGCGAGTTAACTCTGTCTTTCCGGCCAAAGTGCATGTCATTGAACTATGTCTACTTACAGTCTGACAGAAATGCAATGATGGTCTGGGACTGCCTTCAGCTTTCAATTCCCGCACTTCAGGTACCCCACACGGTGCAGTCATGGGCAATGAAGTGGCAGATATTCTCGCCAGAAAACGGGCTGCAGAGGGATTCATATGTCCAAGACCCTGTCTTGGTCTTCCATGAAGCTCATTCAGGCGGAACTATTATATTTATACGAAGAAGGAAGAGCATTATTACTGAACAAGTACGGAAGGTAAGAGAGAGACTTAGTCCTTCATCGCGAAAATATCAACAAGGAGAACCGAATTACTGCTTCACCTTAGTAGGCACGAAGTAAGAGATGTTAGAAGCTTTCTTACTGGCCACTGCAGGGAAAAGAACCCCTTTTCAAAACTTGGGAGTTGTTAACACTTACTAGTACAGGTTGTGTCATGAAGAACAAGGAAGATCAGAGCACATTATTTGCCACTGTGAAACTCTTACCGCAGACGATGGGATGATGAGTTGTGTGAGCTTTACAACGATATAGACATAGTGCGGCGAATTAAAATACAGCGGATACGCTGGCTTGGTTATGTCGTACGAATGGATAGAAACGCTCCGGCTCTGAAAGTAATCAACGCGGGTCTCGATGCTGGTAACAGAGGAAGGCCTCCTCTTCGTCGGAAAGACCAGGTGGAGAAGAACTTGGCTTCCTTGGCCTTTTCGATTGGCGCCAGTTGGCACAGAAGAGAAACATCTGGCGTGCTTTGGTGGACTCGGCCCAAATCGCTTAGGCGTTTACAACGCCAATCAAGTAGAATAAGAAGAAATCCTTACCAGGACCATACTTCGTTTTCAAGGATCACCATACTTAGAAGCACATGGCCTAAACGGCATTCAGCCAAAGGACCTCGCGAGGTTTCTTACACAACACGTGGATCAAAAGGAAACCTATAGCCGAATAGAGGTATTTTGTTACAACAGATCGTCATCGGTCGCGGCAACTGCTCTTTCCTATAAATCTAATCTAATAGTTATTTACTTTTTTACAGGCACCCACGCCCGTTGGTGAACAAAAGCTACAGAGCTCAGTAGACACTTAAACCAGATACGTCGGAGTGGCCACCCTAAAGCTCTCTCATCTGACCCAAAGCTTCACAAGGGTTAGTTACAATATCGCACAAGGGCAACGAACATGCGAACGTATACGTAACTCCAGAAGCAGCACCATACCCCATTAGATATTTATCCAGCATAAAACACTGTACTAAATATGTACATATGTCGTGCAGCTTGTGGTTAAATTGGTAGCATAAGGTGCTTGTCAGCTGCCGGACATTGGATCAGAAACACAAAAAACAATAGGCAAAGCGCATCAACATTATCAACATTTTTTTATTTTACCGCCACACAAATGACTGAACGAAAATACGTAGCAAGGACTTACAATCTGTTTTAAAACAAAACGAAAAACAAGACTTACAAAAAATTCGATTTGAAGTAAAATCCAAACAGAATGAGAGAAATGAACAGGAAAGAATTCATTCACAGTGGAAATGATCTAAACTCAAATTGCATTTGTAAGCTTGAGCTAAGAACCCATTCTCACTCTACGACATACTGCTGCTGATACGAGTCCTCGTACAAGTGTTGAGGTCAGCTTAACAGACGAACTTAGCCAGGCAACTGAAATATATACTCGTACACACATTCATATAAATGAAATAGCTTGACAATATTGTGACAAAGAGGGGGAGAAAGTTTGAAAAAAAAAAAGATTTTTGTATCTGATTTGGTATGTGTGTGTGTGTGTGTTTAGGACCTCGAATGGCAGCAACACTAGATATGTATGTCGCACACTTGGATAGGTGCGCTTGTATGGCAGGGCGACGAAAGTCGTTGGTTTACCCTGTAGCTGTAGCTGTGACTGTGGCTGCAAATGTAAACAGACGTTAAAAGTTGATATTCGCCTGTGGCGCGAGACTCTTGTAATGAAAATGAAAATGGACATAGCACACTCCTTGATTAAATTGGCATCATTTTGTGGCTTGTTCCATTAGCTGATTTCTAAGTGTTTTTTCTTCGTACCTTTTTTGCTTTGTTTTATTTTTTATTTTTACCACATCTTGTGGTCTGTGTTCACCTGCTGCTTCCTTATTTCTACTAAGTTTGCATGTACATATGTAGATGTTTTGCTGTTTGTAAATAACCATTTTTTTCTCAAGTCACTGGCTTCTAACCGATTAAGGTGCTTGCTGGTGATCAATAAACGCAAATTAGATTCGAAATTGCTAAATGAGTTCGCGAAATCGTTCTAATCAAACAGCAAGCTCCTTTAATTATTCTTATAAATGTGACTGCGTTGCGAAATTAAAGTACTCCGCAGCAAATACAACGAATTTCGTGTTGCCCATGTTTTTCCGGAAATCCCTTGGCATTTCGCTACTCTCTTGTGGCTCATCTCTGTTTCAAATGCCTCGTCAAAGCGTCCCACAATCCCGCCAATTTACCGCTGAGTGGATTTAAAGTTAGAGAAACTTTACGTTTTAACATTTCCCTTGCTTTTTGATTTTTCCTTTCTTCCATTTCAACAGTTGCGATTACGTTTTTTTCCTAGTTACTCAGTTTTTGTTTCTCTTACTTTTGACTTGTCTTTGCTGCACCAGCGACGTGCACGTGCAGTCGCTATGGCTCCACTTACACTACATATTTTCAATGCAACGCCAAGCTGTGTTTTGCTCCGCTATGCGCTCTGCGTTTTGCACTTTACGCTGCGTTTTGAAGAGGCTGTCGTCATGCCGTGGCGTCGTTGCCTCACGTTGCCAACCTTATTTTTCGCGCCGCATCATCAGCCATTGGTATGTGCTTGGATAGTTGGCTGGTTGGTTGGTTGCCTTTTTGCAAGTCGGTGGCCAACTTCCGTTTTCCACTTTAATGTTGTTATCCGGAGTATCCTTTTGGTGCCACTAATTGAGACAAAAAGGATGCGGTGCAAAGTTTACTACTGTGCTGAAAGTGGAAGTTTTGAAATTTTGTAGTTTATTTTTTTTTTTTTAACTCTATTAATGGAACCATACATGTACAAACACATGCGTTCTACTTGTTTGAAAAAAAATTACTTAGAACAAACAGCGCTTAAATTTTCGTTTATCAATTAAAAAGTAAAAAACAATTTCAAAATGAGGAAATTAATTCTCTTATAAAATTTATTAAATAGTAAGGAAATGGAGTTTTGAATAGTGAGCTCCAAGAGCGAACACTGGGCATATGCTACATTTACATTGTTCTGTCACAAAATTTCTACATTAAGCGTCATTTCTTATTGTATTCCAAAATTGGCCTACATTTTGAAAACTAGGCTCATTTTAAAGAGCGATCTTTTCGCGATAATAGAGGTATTTTTATTTATTTGTTGGTGTTGGTTGACTTTTCCGGTTTGTCGCCAAACCAAACTTGACAAGGGATGACGGACATTCGTTCCAAAGTACAATAAATCGTATTTCCATTTATTTTACATAACGTTATGTTACGAGATATAAGGATTTATATGAAAGGACCTCGAGAAAATTTCTCGAATTCAGATACCTTTTGCAAATAAAAATAAAGCCATATATTTACAGGAACTTTTTTATTGACAACCTATGTACGTACATAAATCAAAAATCGTAAAACTTAAAAAACCGCGAATTTCCAAACCATTTGCCGACCTCTGAAACGCAGCCCATTTTATATAAGGAGCATTAAAAAATATCAACATATCGAGCCCTAACCGCCAAAATAACGTAAGCGACATTTTTTTCAAAATTTTCTTTTTGATGCAAAAATGTTCCTAGTTCATCTAGATGCATTTCTGCATTCAAAAGAAAATTTTGAAAAAAATGTCGCTTACGTTATTTTGGCGGTTAGGGCTCGATATAAAAAGTTGTGTTTTAGGCACTTTTGGAACGCGTTGCCGACGCCTAAAAATGTTTTTATTTTTAAAATTATTTTGTATATCAAATTAGTCAGGACATTAACTTTAAAAAACCGCATGGCTCTGAAAACTTACTATGAAGAATTTCCGGTACTGCTCAAAAACGTATAAAGTGCATTTTCGAAAATAGTCCTTTACTTTAACGCTCACATCTTCAACATTACTTAACAGGGCAGCCAGTAGAAAATCCAGCAAGGGGTGAAACAACAGTGCGGGCCCCCATCACCCCAAACACATTTTTTTAATCGATTTCTTTAATCAAATTTATCAACTTAGCAAAACATTTTTATCTACAACTCAATTTCCGGAAAATCCGCCCCACCCCCTTCTCATCAGGCCTGGTACTTAAGCTAGTTATTGATGTTTTTGAACATGTATGTGTAAATGTGCAATAAAACTAAAATTTGAAGCGGATGTTTGAGTTACCCCTTCTTCTTCATATTCTGTAGCTTGTGAAAAAAAAAAAAATTTTGTGAACATGGCCGATTCTACGGGAAAGTAAACCAAGTAGTTTTTTTTTATTTGTCAAATTTTGAAAGCAATGGGGTCTTTGAGGTTTGAGGAGAACTTAATGCAGGTAGTGACAATAATGTCAGTCACGCCAAAGCATTTTGTATTAGATTTTTCGCTATGGTATGGCCGCAAAAATCGGATGTAACGTTGCTAGTGCAAAAACTAAAAAGTTTTTTTCAGAAATTTTAAAGGTCTTTGCAAAAGGAATTTTTGCATATTTTCTTAATATTATAAAAACGTTCCTCGAACCAATTAGAAAACGTGATATTTTAGTATTTTTGGTGAAGTTTTTATATATTAAAAATATGTAACGTTGCCAATGATTTTTTAATGAAACTGAATTAATTCCTTGCGGTTCTCTAATACAGGTGAGCAAAGCTCAACAAAACTAAAACTATATGGAACAAGTAAGAGAAGTGTGGTCTTTGGCTATGCCGAAGGCTTCATACCTTTCATGAACATCAGAAAATTTTACTTTAACAGATGTCTGCATTTGAAATTAGTTGTTTAGGAGCTAAACAAAATTTGTATATTCACAGCATACATAGATAGAGGTCATAAACAACAATTAGAATGAGTATTAAAAATCGAATAATTTCTTTAAATTTTATGTACTCAACTTTCGTAAGTGTAACGTAGCCAGGGCCTAAATTTTTGTTAAAATACATTCAAATCCCCAAAATTTTTGATGACGCATTATGTACTTACCTTGTGGCAGCCTTGCGTCATAACATAGAGAAAAATTGGAATGATTAGGTTTGTTCATGCAGAAATTATCCAGTAAGTTGCCAGTAAATCTCCAGCAACTCAATTTCCGAGAATTCGCTGTCAATGAGAAAAATATCTAAAGAACAGCGTGAACGCAAAACCAGTAAAATTTGCAAGTTCTACGAACAGCTGATTGATTTGTTATTTATTCGCAGTAATTTACTAACAAAAACAGTATTTCATAACATTTGATATATTTAAATAGGTTTATTTTGTCAATTTCAACTATAAAATCCCCACAAACAATTCATTTATTAGTTTGAATTGCACCCAGCAACATGCGATCAGCTGTTTTAAAGCTTGCATGTTTTTGCTGCCAACAATTTTTCCAGTAAAAACTTTCAATTTCCCCTCCAAGTGAACTGTCACTTTGCTCTCTCAATTTCCCCTACTTTGCATGTTTTTTGGTTGCATGAACACCAAAACATGATAGTTTTCGAAAACTTTTAAAAATTATTTGCTGCATGAACAAACCTATATAGACTTTCTTGTCTTATAAAAAAAGTTGCGGAATACATAGATATTCTGCCGAAATCCACAATAAAATCGAATTGCCTTATTCACAAAAAGTAAAGAAAATTCATACAGCTCTATAAAGTGACATTTTCATCAAATTTTCGATTTATAAAGCAGTCAAAGTCTTCCTCATTTTTTATGAATTTGGGTGTAAATTTTTTGACTTTGGTCCTTAACTTGCCACGCCCATTTCTAGAAGATTCTTTGATTTAGAAAAAAAATTGCGGAACAAATGTTAACGAAGGGATGTCCTGCCGAAATCTACAATAAAATATGCGTTTCGTCAACTTTAGTCCTAAAACTGGAACGTCCATTTCTATGGGGTGTCCGCCTTACACCCATACCTAAATTAGCGCGTTGAGCGTTTTTCTTGTAGGGTTTTTCACTCTAGCACAGTGAATTTATATACGAAAGAAAGAGGCAGGCTGATAGGC
>JAPVRG010296290.1:7930-19307 GCA_029783565.1 Rhagoletis cerasi
ATCTCAAACTGCCAGGTTTCGTGTTAGGCTGTTTTACTTTAGCTGCCATAAACAAATTTTTTTAGGAAAATAATACATGTATTCAAATTTAAATTTGTAAGAATTTACATTTTTGTGGATTTCCGAGTGGTCAGTTGCAGTCGAATAGATTTTTCTAACTTTTGACCATTTTGGCATTTTCTTTCGAAACAGAGTACCAAATTTTCGATAATAGAAATAACAGAATGGAATTCGAACGAATTCTACTCGAAAGGTTATTTCAGAGTACCAATCGTTCGAAAGCGAACAATTTTGCTATCGAATCGAATTACAGAATAGAGCCAATGACGTAAGGGAACGTACCCATACTACGTAAAACACTTTTTGCAATTTTTTTTTGTAATGAAACTTTTTTAAATCTAGTTCATTTGATATCCTAAATGAAGAATTTCGTTGAACTTATAATTTAAAACAATAGTTAAATTTTTAATCAGGTGGCAACCCCCTTCAAAAATATGCGATATGCTAATACAGGTCATAAGCTATCGGTGTACCAAGTTTTTACCAAACAAAGAGCAACAAACATACTCACACTCTCACTTACTTGCTCACATATTTTCACATTTATGAACTGGTGGCAACGCTCGTCAAAAATATTTTTGAAATAGATACAGCTTTCTTAAAACCTCCGTTTGATACCCATATTTTATTTAACTTGTTATTAACAGGTGGCAACCTTATTCAAAAATGTTTTCGAAATTAAACTTTCTCGTCTCTCTTGTTTGGCACCCATATCAACATATTTCATTAAACTTGCTAGCCAAATTTATTTTGAATTCCTAAACAGATGGTAATTCCCTTCAAATTTTTTATTCTGATATAAAGATTTTTTAAACCTCGCTTGTTTAATACCCATATTAAAATATTACCCTCAATTTGTTATTTAAATTGATTTTAACTTTTTTATCAGGTGGCAAACCTCTTTAAGGATACTTGCGAAATAAACCATTTTCGAACCACTTTAGTTTGACATCCATGTTGTTGTGATATTTTATTTAGCTTACTAATTAATTGACTTTAACTTTTTAACAGGTGGCAACACTCTTAAAAAATATTTTCGAAATAAATAGCTTTGATCCGCCTTTAATTTGATTGTTGTAACATTTTGCTTACCTTTTTAATTAACTCTAACTTCTGGAAAAGATGGCAACTCTCTTAAAATCTGTCTAATCTGTCTGCCTGTCTGTCTGTTAAATCTCATTGAAGAATATTAAGGCATTTTAGCAAACTTTCGCATTTATAAAATTAGTAGGATTTTAATTTAAAAACAAATGCCAAAAAAATCCACGAAGTCAGATCTAAATTTCTGAGGCTATAGCATAAAATTAAATGCTAAATCTAGCCTCGAAAAGGCTAACCTGGTCACACTGCTGTGTGTTTAAAAAGCGCCAAAATCTGCGCTTTTTATATGAATGTAGCTCAAAAAAAAAACGCTAGATTTTCTTAGAGGATATTGGCTACGTGATAAAAACCTAACACACCTACTAGCTATGATAACCGATTTTCAGCTGAGATTTCCTACTAAAAAGAGTTGATCGGAACTCAATTAAATTTAAATTTTAAATTTATGCTAATTATGTTACTCTAATTACTTAATAATATGAAACGCTTTAGGCGCCAACAGCGTCACTATTGTGTAGGGTTGCCAGGCGTACTGCTTTTGGGAGTAAACGTACTGCTTTTTATTGCAATGTACTCCCTTGTACTCTCAAAATAAAAATCTGGAAATATACTCCTTTTTTAGTTTTGTACTTCTTTTGTACTCCTTTTTCTAGCTACTCATTTTTTATCAAATACTTTGCCATTCATATTGCGGCGAGTAAGCAAAGTTGAGAGTGCTAGTAAAAAAGTATAAGTGCATTGCAATTTGAAAATGGAATCTTGTACGTATAATCTTGCCCAAACTGTTTGTCATAACAGTAATAATAATCAAGAAGTAATGTTGTTCAATAAGCGAGCAGATGCATTTCTTAGTAATACAATTAATTACTTACAGGCCTATTCTGCTTGTTACCGAACATTTTGTAACCGGGAAATTACCTGCTTATGAGATGGTAACAAAATTAACCGGTTACAAGAGAGCACAGAACGCGAAAAGGGTTTAAAAATAAACAGGAACTTTAATTACCAGTAACAAAATTTTTGTTTCCAACACAGAATACACCCGTTAGAGGAGCACTTTAATTTTGATGATAACAAATTTGCGCTCGGGTTTAAAACAACATCTATTTACCTTGTGCAATTTTTTATAATTAGATGAAAAAATAAACTGGCAAAGATATCATATCTTATATTAAAAAATCTGAAAAATTTTAAATTAATTATAAGGCTTAAATTCAAAAAAATGGCCATGCGTTCAGGAAGAGTGTGGAATTCTTTTGTGTAGTTTAGTTATTTATTTTTTAAATTAATTGTTGCCTTGAAAATAATGTCTAAGATATCTTTGTTTGTTTGTAACTAATTAACAAAAACTATCTCAAATATGTGATTATATATCTACTTTTTGTTAACTTGTAGCAATAAATTGCACAAAAAATTAAAAAAAAATTACTCCCTTTTTTTATCGAAAATAGAAATGTACTGCTTTCTCCGTTTCAGAATCTGGCAACCCTGTTATTGTGTCAGTTTTTTATTGACTTTAAAGTTATTTGCTAGCCAAGACATGATACCATTTTGAAATGCATTAAAGCACTGAAAAATTTGGCGATAAAAAGAGGACGACGCGACGCCGAGACGCAGAGCAGAGAGAGATTTTTAAGCTTTCTATAAATTTTACGCAGACGCGCAAAGATTAAAAGTGCTGCTGGTCGTCAGTGTTTTATAGGACCAGTACTTGCTCAGTTGCTTAGCAGCAATCCGGGCCTAAGATTTTGACCCTTTCTTTTGGAGCCTTGAGGAATACATGGGATTAATTCTCGCGCTCATATCCCATATGTTCAATCCGAAGGCTTGAAAATTGTCTAATATTTAAGTATGTATCTTAAAACCGATACATCTGTGGTTGTTTATGGATCATAAATCTTCAGTTATCGTCTGGGAATTTTGAAGGCACTGTACTAGCTACAGTCACATACCCATTAGAGTACACTTATATACATATGTACAAGTATTATTGGATTAATCAAAGGTGGAGAAAGTCAAATATACATACGTATGTGAATATGCATGACTCAGAGAAAGACAGTTTAAACTATTTCGGCTAACATTGTGATAAAGTTAGTCGTGTCATTTCTTTTATTGTCAACTTAAAAATTTTCTGATTAATCAATGAGCTTGTAACAGTGTTGTTGTTGTTGTACCATCTGCTTTCATCTTTACTTGGCATATTTATGTAAATTATGGGCTGAATGTAAATATTGAATTCACACGCACACATAAACTCAAGACCAAATCGAGCCACCGCCCTCCCCGCCCACTGTCAATGTCGGTTCTCTGTCTCTCCATCATCACGCTAATGACAAGAGTTTTATATAAATTTATTGCGGTTCATCCGACAGAGTATTACGAGCGCACAGACAATTTATGACTTTGTTTTCCAAACTAAATGAAATGACAACAACAACAAAAAAGAGCTATAACAAACGCACGCGCTCATACAAAGAAACAAATAAAATTTGAAAAAATGAAGCAATAAAACACTAAAGCAATAAGACTTATTACAGACAGCCAAGCAAAGGCGCTAACGCCACTGAGCGGTGGGGAGCGCAAAGCAGCGCAAGGTCGAAAAGTGACAGACTCTGCAACAAATTATGAGAAATCATTAATGCAAATTACAAATACCAGAGCGCGAAATGCAAAATGCGAGCGCTGCACATTTTCAAAGCGCAAACAACTGAGCGCTCATTGCAGCGCGCGCACTGCGCTTACAAATGAGCGCTACGGCAAAAGTTAGGGTAAAGGGGGCGCGCGCTGATTGCTGATGTTGATTGACTCGCTGGTTTAAGTGCGCGCACGCTCCCTGACCAGCGCGCTCTGTCTAGCGCTCGGACTGAACTGGATTGTCAAGACGCGCGGTCAAGTGATCTCCATCGTTCTGCGCAGACGAACAGTCTCGCGGTTTCGTGTTTAAAATAGATCACCAGCAAACTGCAAACTGCATGTGGTGCATTATGCAATAGTTGTTCATCAGCGCGCCGGACGACTGAAATGATGAGCGCTAGTGTTGCTTGCATATCTAAGCGTTCGAAATGCACACTACATACATATATTAAAAGCAGCTTCAACGCGCTGCCTGCGCGTTACACTACATTGACATCGGCAACAAAGGCAGCCAGCAGTGTTATTATTGTTGTCATTACTATTGCAATTGCTGCCGCTGGCGCTGCTGTTGCTGCTGCTGCTGTTGGCACTGTCAAAATTTGATTTACCGTTTTAATTTTAAGTTAAAACCTGTCAAAAATAAATCATTCAATCGCAGCAACTTTTCTGCCTCCACTACCTCTGCTGCTGCTGCTTGCTATCCAATTGTTGCTGTTGCTGTAGCTATCGCTGTAGTTTGTTGTTGTTGTTATTGTTGCTGTTCGCTCGAGTGTGTCGCATTTGGCACACATTGTATGTTGCAGCCAGCGTGGCGAGTCGACAATGCGACAATTTTTTCTCCATTGACTTTATTATAAACGCAAATAAACTTTTGCCTTTCAGCATCTTCTGCGACTCTTTGTGTGTTTGAGCGCTTGTAATCTGTCCTTGCGTCCGTCCGTTCGACTGTCTGTCTTTCTGTCATTGCTGTCATGCAGTGTTGTCACTCGTTTGCTGTTCATTTGCTTGCTTTGTTGCTTCATTTTGGTGAATGTTTTGTAATTGATGACACATTTGCGCCCGGCTGGCTGTCTCTGTCTCCTCGATCGGTTTTTTCGTTTCTGTTGTTTTTTTTTGTTCAAAGACATATTTGCATACATACCTTTGTATATATGTATATGCAAAGTGTATGTAATATATTGGAAATGTGCGATTTTCAATTTTTCACTAGCCGGTAACTCTCGGAATGAATTTGAAAGGCAGAAAGTAGTTATGCAATTGTGACGCAAGTGCAGGAAGCTTCTTTAGATGAACTTTTACATACCGGCTCCCACTTATAGTAACTTAATAGTGTGTATATTGAAAACCCTGCACGTCAATTAGAAAGTTCAGCAGGTTGCTGATCTTCACCGGCCATTTGCTTGCTTATCAGCATCGCGGAAGTTGACAGTCCAACCCGAATCCAGGAGTTGATTTCACGGAATATCCGGTAAAGTATGGGCTATTTTACTTCTTTTTCTTCTTGATTGGCGCTATTACTTGATTTATCTTCTATGCCAACTGATCCCAATCGGAAATGCCAATTGAAGCCATGTCCTTCTCCACTTGGTCTTTCCATCCTCTTCCTTTGCTACCAGCAGCAGGGTCTGCGTTGCATACTTTCAGAGCTGGATCGTTTCTGTCCATTTGTTAGACACATCCGATCCAGTGGCTTCTACAGTATATAGACCGATCAAGTACATTATGGATATCGATGAACAAGAAGATGCAGCTTTGCAAGTCCAATCGCTGAGCTCTGACCCATACGCGTTCGTTCGCACAGTCTAGGCAATCTACATGTGGGGGCATAAAAGAAGGGCGCGGGGAGAGCGGAGATTTGGCGCCACCACTCTGACTAATAAGGTGTAAACGCTCACCGAAGTCAGCAGCGTCTTTTCAGCGGAAGGTGGTACTGAAAACGTACTTCTGTTATAAAGCTGTTCGCTATATCATCTTTTTAAACACCTGTCAAGTAATGGGTTGTGCGGTCTTAAAAAATCCCTTATATTGACGACTCTCGCAAAAGAAACAAGCACTACGATTTATGGATACGTGCCAGGAATGTACCAACGATGTTCTTAAGAAATGTACGGTTAGCCTTACAGCACTGCAAGAGATGCGATGAACGGTTCATGGAAAGAAATTTGCTTCATGCGATGTTTGCAACAGCTGCCATAAAATGGCACACAAATGTTGTTTGCGATTTATGACTGGGAGTAGACTGCCTCCGGGTTAACCCATATCAATGTCTTTCACAATCCGCATCAAGGCAGGTCCCGACCGAGGCGAAGTATGATGAGACCTAACAATAGGTCCACGAACGCTTCGAAGGTAGCGACAATATTAAAATGTTTAGTGCTGGGTAGCTCAAGACTGGGTGGAGTTATAAAGTTGAAATCAAGTAAGAAACCACTCGCATAGGCTCACTCTTAAGAAAATTTTACTCAGTAGCATTGAAGAGAGTCTTTATCTCAGTTATTAATAGTCACCCCACTGTCGACAATGAGAAGATGACAATCAACAACTTTATAAGGTTCAACGATTCTACAGCGGTCCCTAGCTTTATAGCGCTTACCAACTCTAAAGCGCTCATAAGCTCTACATCTATATACCGCTCCACTATTTTATATGGCTACCTTAGCTTAAAAGTGTTCTTCAACTCTACAGCTCGCATCAGCTCTGCGCCGCACCCTAACTCTATGCGTATCTATGTTGCCTCAGTAAGGCTCAAAACATAGTGGAGCGAGGAGCAAAGAGAACGAGCAAAGCGTCGATTACAAACATGCATGTCTCAATTGGAGCGTGGATAATGAAGATCAAAGCGTACATACACGTTTGTAATCGACGCTTTGCTCGATGCTTTGCTTTGCTCTTTACTCGCCGCTCCACTATGTTTTGAGCCTAATGGCCCCGCGAGATAAAGTACGTTGCGTCCGTTTCGCTCAAGGATGAAACTGACAGTTGAGTAGACTATGTGTATTTGCATGCAGAGCGCCAGATTGACAACCCTTAAAGTATGTTTACATATATAGAGATTATCCTCATTTTCGAGCTTAACTCCCTAATCTGTAATTAAAAAAAGAGATTCGCCATACACAATTCCTCTCACGTTAATCTGTAATTATAAAATAATCTCAGATTATACCGATAACTTTTCGGTGTTCACCCTAGTTTTATCGATTATTTTTGCGAAGAAGAGGAGAAATGTCAAATGTGAAAGTTAACAAAAATGGACGCTTGCAAGAAAAATAGGTTTCTAAACGTATTTATAATAAAATAGTAACCTAAAATATGTTTAAAGTGCTTAATTTAGAAGAAAAAGGTGATTACATTGTCACAGAGAAGAAATTAAACTTTTCCTTGAGTTGTGAAAAAAACAAGCACAACAAATTTGACAACTAGTTATCCGAGATTTGACTGTGTAAACGGGGTGATTAACGAAGGAGCTTTAATTGAGATTGTATTTATATTTAAACATACTTTTACGGCGACGGAACCAACTAACGTTGGCCAACACTCAACTTTTGACGCAAGCAATTCCGGCAATGTATAGGAGGAAATTTATCCAAATTGGTCGAAGCGTATGCCAAGCGTACTACTGCCAATATTACGAATATGAAGGCGAAAATAGATTTTTTTGAACCGTTCAAAAGTTGTTTGAAAAAATCTTTCGTTTAGGTCCAGTTTTTTGTTGATAAATTTTCGTAAAAAGTCGCGTACACATTTGTGCGATAAAGAACTTTAGTCTGAAATCTTGGCATCTGTAAGCTGCAGTGATAACGAACAGCCCTGAATTTCTGCAACTATATATGTATGTGTGTCTGAAGGAGTACTTGCGCCAATAGCGCAATACCGGGAGAAGAAGAGAAGTTAATATTGAGAGGCCAGCGAGTAAGCGGGTCAAAAATTCTATCAGAAAGTATCAAACCCTTTGTGGCGCGTTTTAAAAAGCAGTCTGGTTTGACCATTATGTACGTATATAGGACTCGACCAAGACCAGAGGAAAACACCAATGCAGTTGATGTACAACACAGCTTTTGGATCTGTTGGAATAGCCGTTCAAAATCGGCGGGAGAGAGATGGTCGAATGCTGAATACATGCTTAAAATTCACTTTCCGTGTCTAACATAACAGTGGTGAAGTGAAATATTTGAGTGTCGAAGGCTATGACCTAGCGGAAGAACGACACCACTTGTTAAACAGAAATCGTTTTCTTATAAAGTTCAGAAAAACCTTTACAGAGCTCTGGTGTGTGCAAACTGCTTGAAAAGATAATTACAAGAGTTTTTACAGTGGGATTGATAGATGTTGATACAATTAGTAGCGGTACTGCCGGTGTCAGCGAAATTGATAGCGATCGGTGCCAGCAACTCTAGCTGATGTTGCTGCCTTGTGACGTCGATAATTGATGCCTCTCTCTGACTGTGGGTGACTGCAGCCGTTGAAGCGGAAAGTTTTTTGGCTGCGCTCGGCGATAGAGAGTCGCTAACGTACTGACCTCAATGATTAGGACTGGCGGCAGTGAACCCCTTTTTACGGTAGGCGGCTGGTAACTGCTGCCAAAGACTGCTGAGTGATTGACTGTTGCTTGCTACTGCTGATTAGCTGGTGACTATGCGCGATGAATGTGGTTGCTGTCGGCTCCTGTGACAATCAACTGTAAGCAATCAATGCTTTGAGAATGCTCCCGCGGACGGACGCCATTGAAGATCACCAGCGAATACATATTAGCACTATAAGAGAAAATTTAAGAAAAGAGCAATTGGGCGGGATCGTTCTTACATAAGGCAACGACATCACGATATCGATTTCTATCTTTGTAATAAATGTCAGTATTTGTGTATATCATGAATAAATAGATAAATATTGCCATACTGATATCGATATATATATATATACATATATTGATAACACTAGATGCAGTCGATGACCATGAACACAGTAATGATATAGATGAATATATCGAGATATATTGTTGTACATATCGAGAAATATTTTCATAATGAAATCGATAAATATATCGATAACAATAGATACAGCCAATAATTGAATTAAATATCAACGATATCGATATATGTAGGTATTGAAAAGAACAACTATAATGAAATCGATAAATATATCGAAAACAGTAATAGATAATTATGAAAAAACATCGACAAAAATGTGATAGCGATAACATTTATGAAATACATGTTAGTATTTATGTATATCGTTCAAAAACCGATTAATATTGCCATAACTATATCGATAAATATACTAATAACAGTAGGTGCAGTCAATAACGATTAAAATATCGATAAAGACATGTAACAATTGCGATATCGATTAATATATCTATAATAATTTTTAGATAAATGCTAGTATTTATGTATAAGTCGCAGAAATCGGTAAGTATTTGCATTATGAACCCGATAAATATATCGATAACATCAGACTGTATTAAGTATCCACAAAAATATAGGCAAGCCCTTTCAAATCAAAGAATCGTGAGTACTACGCATATTTCCTTTTTTTTCTTTTGGACATGTCCTTATCAAACGTTCATTTTCCAGAAATAGTTAGTAACATTAAAGAAACATTGACTTCATAAACACATACCGACGCTTTCCGCTATTAGTTATACTCGTTTTCTACTCTTTGGGTGAAAATTACACAAGCAAATATATTACAGGAGCACAATCAGGGAACATCAAAGGACATTATGAGTTGCTGCCAACGAAGAAGAACAAGAAGAAGAAAAAGTGCAAAATTAGAAATGCCAGCAAGTAAGAAAAATAAAAAAAAATATTCCTAGGCATAGACATAACCATAAAACATTCGTGTGCTATGTGTGTGTATGAGTGCGCACACACACACACAAGTTTCCTACATGCATAACCGTAAATTAGCTTAAATCAGACAAAATGAGGGTGTGCAACGATTGCCAGGACATTAGATAACGGTAGAATTTATTGTCATTGATGTATTGTCGAATGACGACGAATCACGATGGTATAGAGGGCCCATGTAGCGATGTGCAGAAACTAAGAAAGTATTTAAGTAGTTCTGGTGCATGTATGTGTGTGTGTTTATGTCCTTTAAAACTATGTATGTAAGCACTATTTAATGTGCGCTCTAAGTGTGCATGTATGTACATATGTATGTTTGTATGTATGTATGTTAAAGTCTTGCTACGGTACCCGCATTTCACAACTGTTGTAAACGCCACAATTTACTACTACTGTGTCAGTGTGAATGAGTCGAGATCGCTGTCTTTACGGGCTTTACGGACACCTCACTCCTAGCCACTCGCCTACAAGCGTGCTAAGGTTCGTCCTAAGTACCACTGACTGCAGCTACCCATATACCTATTTTTTTTGGCCCGCCGTTATGGCACATCAGGGCCAGTGGGCGGCGTGATGAGCTGGCGACAGTGGCCGTGAATCAAGTAAGCCGCCGAGCGCGCGCGCGCGTCATACGCCAACAAGGATTCGAGGACGCACGTGTATGTACATATGTATGCAGGTAGTTGTAAGAAATCGCGTTAGTCTTCGTCGTAGACATAGCGCACCACTCGACGCGCAGCAGTGACGGCAGCGCGCCAACTACCGATCTTTTTTACGTGTGTGTGTGTGTATGTAAGGAACCTTAACTTGAACGGCGCGTACGCCATCCTAGCGTTGCTTTCTTTGCTGCCTTTCAAGCTGCCACTTTCCCGCTGCTGACTCGCCGTTGCGCTCAAATGCGGGTGCTGTGGACATATTTATGTCGCTATTGGGAACATTTCATCCTCATAAATATTCTTCATACTCTAGCGCACACATACATATGTACGTATCTACACACATTCATGTTGCAAGTAGCGCCAACGCGCGTTGATGTGGTTGTGCAGAAAATTTGCTGAGCTTTTGCATTACTCAGCCTGCGTCTCGTGTTTCTTTCTTTGCTATATATTTATTTTTTATTGGTGCGCTCTTGTGTGTATGTTTTTTTCCACTTTTGCGAAAATCAAATAAAATAACCCTGAATTATATCCATCAAGATACTAACCATAAGAAATAGTAAGCTTTGGCGAATGGGTTGGGTTTCCTTTGCTTGTGGACTGCCGCCCGCTCACTCGCCCGCATCGCAGATGCTACTTGTATGGAATGTTTTATTCGCTCATTGCCGCCTCACCACCACCATCTATGTACATCTCTACCTCCACCCGTTTTGGCAGTAAATTGTCAAAGTGACAGCTTACAATCCGTTCCATCAGCTTGCCGCACTCACATTCCGCTGCCGCGCCAATTCGCCTGCCATAGCGTGCGCGCGCGCTCTTACTCTCGCTCACGGCTAGGCGTCTTTCACGTCCTCCGCGCTCCGTCCTGCGTTGCCACGCTTCGCTTCGAACTGGTTTCTGTGTGTTCGATGCGGCGGCTTTCGCACTGGCTTGCCACTTCCTTCCTTGCCACTTACTTTGATTTAATGTTACATGTGATTTATGGCCAGTCAGTAACGAGTATTTTGTTATTTCTTACATTACTTATATGTATAGCCAGCCCAGCTTGCCAATTTCGTCGTAATACTCATTGCTGTTGTT
>JAPVRG010296315.1:421-17594 GCA_029783565.1 Rhagoletis cerasi
ATATATTCTGATAGCCAAGCGGCTATCAGGGCCTTAAGTTCGTTGGAGGTGCGCTCCAACTTGGTTAAGGAATGTCTGCTCTCTCTTTCGGTCGCGTCGGAATACTTTCGTATTAGACTTATTTGGGTCCCGGGTCACAGCGACATTGAGGGGAACTGTGTGGCGGACAAATTGGCCAGGGGAGGTACTCGTGAAACGTTATCACCAGAAAGAGAGCGGCTGGGGGTGCCATTGATCGCTTGTGGTACACTCTCGGATAGATGGGCCTCATGTCAGCTCGGCGAGCGCTGGGCGAAAACCACGACATTTGCGATCGAAAGTCTTTCTGGCCAAGGGTGGACCGGGGGCGGTCGAGGGCACCCTTCACACTCACAAAGCGAAAGCTCTCACTTCTGGTGGGGGTTTTAACGGGTCACTGTCCAATCGGTATCCACGCAGTAAGGTTGAACATACTACCGGACCCCGCATGTCGCAGTTGCCTGGAAGATGACGAGGTAGATTCACCTCAACACTACCTTCTTAGGTGTCCAGCGTTTGCGAGGCTAAGGTTGAAATACTTTGGCTCTCACATCCTAAATAGTCCCGAGGAGCTTTGGGGCATTGAGATTAGCAGAATTCGTAATTACGTAATCGGGGCTCGGGGCGTTTTATCGAGAAAGTCTAGGGTACCGTTCAGAATTGTGGTATCACAAAGGACAATCTCAACTTGTCTAAGTGTGCTCCGGCTTGCACGGAGCAGCCACCTAACCTAATCTAACCTAACTGATAATATTAGTAGTCAAACACTTTGGTATTGCTAACATATATACCTCCTGTTTTAAATTAGTTAAGAAAGACGCCTCGCTTAATGAGCTAAACAGTTTTAATTTCAAAATTGGTGTTTCTCCTGCTTTTTATAATAAACTCTTAGATGCTAATTTATGGCCAATAGGAAATAATGTGCGGCCGTTTCGGTTTCTTCAGAAAGAGTAGTTTACGTTATGGAAATCTATCGCATGCTAATTGTACTAATACTGCTAATGTTAAGAACTTTAAGCAAAATTTAAATATTTATTACCAAAACATCTCGGGAATGCGAACTAAAACCAAAGATGTTTTCTTGGCTAGTTCTCGTTGCGAATACGATGTATATGTTCTTGTTGAAACGTGGCTGAATAAAAACTTCTCCGATGAGGAGTTCTTTGATCCCAATTTATTCATTGCTAATTATATCGCAAAGATAGAGATGCAGATAAAACACAATGTCATAGAGGTGCAGGGGTTTTAATTTCTGTAACTCGATCATTTCGCTCCTCTGTTGTTCAGCTTGGAAATAGCGACTCTCTTCTTGACCAGCTTTGCGTATGTATCTATGGGAATCAAGGCAAGATATTTTTTTGTGTTTCTTATATCCCGCCCGCTAGCTCAGAGTGTTTATATGCTGCCTATATCAGTAATATTTTACACCTATATGAAAATAATGAAAACTGTCACTTTTGTATATTAGGTGACTTTAATCTTAATGAAATTAAATGGTGAAATTTTCTAAATACTGGCATTTTAACCCCAACAAATATCAATTGTGGCCACGAGATCAACTTTATAGACAGCCTTCTTAGCATTAATCTCATCAAATTAATTCATTTTTCAATAAGCTTAACAACATCCTAGATCTAATTTTTGTTGATGAGAATTTAATCTTCCAATTAGCTGAATCTACCTTCCCGATTTGCAAGTCAGATATGCATCATGTCCCTTTGTCCCTTACCCTAGAGAGTTTCTTAATTTTATTTATGCTTCTAATGGCAACCAGATTAAACGCTTTAATTTTCGTGATGCTGCCTTTGACTCTTTAAATTCAAGTATTCTAGCAATAGATTGGAAATCAGCTTTCCTTTCTAAAAATGTTTCGGATTGTTATGAAATTTTCTTACTTAAAATCAACCAACTATTTTCTAATAGCCTTTCTTGCGTTCCACCGAGAATCCACAAGCTTCCGTGGTATACGAAGGATTTAAAAAAATTTAAAAATCTTAGAAATAAATATTTTGATTTATATAAGGCCAGTAACGATGATTCTCACAAGGAAAAATATATTCATTACATGAAAGATTTTAATGTGCTCGATAAATTTTTATACAAGCAATATATTTCTCGATTTGAAGATGAGCTTAAAGTAAATCCCAAAGCGTTTTGGAAATACATTAGATCTAAGAAAGGGTGCTCCAATATTCCTTCCTGCATGTCATATTGTGGTAGGAACTCGGAAAGCGTCTTTGACTCGGCAAATCTTTTTGCGGACTTTTTCAAATCTAATTATGTCAGCGATGCTGAACTATCCGGATGTAATGTGGTCGACATTCCGCAATCGGTAGATTTTGGCTCTCTGTCTGTCACAAAGCAAGATGTTATTGACGGCATCTCTGCTTTGCAATTGTCCTTAAAGTGTGATTTAGATGGACTCTCTTCATACGTGCTTAAAAAATGCGGTTCGTCATTTTGCGTACCCCTAAAATATATTTTTAATCATTCGCTTGCCTCTGCTGTTTTTATTGATCGTTGGAAAATGGCCTCGATCTCCCCAATCTTTAAATCTGGTAACAAAAATGATATTACAAACTATAGACCTATATCTAAACAAACTATATACCTATACTAAACTAATATTAAGACTAAAAACTATTTTTGGCTATCAATGGATCCATCAATCCGACTGCTACAAACCAAGCCTGTTTTTCTTAATTTTGCATATCATCGTTGAAGAAGGGACGTCAAGTAGACGTTGTATACACCTACTTCTCAAAGGGTTTTGATAAAGTCACTCACAGCATTTTATTGCGCAAGTTTGAGTGTTTAGGTATACTTTCTTCATTTCTCTGCCGGGTTAGATCATACCTATCCAATCGATTTTCTTTTGTTGAAATTGAGAATACGAGATCATATGCCTTTGAGGCCACATCTGGGGTACCCCAGGGTAGCATCCAAGGCCCAATACTTTTTCTGCTTTTTATTAATGACGTTGGATCCTGCTTTAAGCATTCCAAGTTTTTGCTGTACGCTGATGATCTAAAAATCTTCAGTAGTATTAATTCCATGTCAGATGTTTTGCTACTTTAAAATGATCTTAACACCTTAGCTAATTGGAGCATCAGAAATAACTTACCGCTTAATATCAAAAAATGTTTCCATATGACTAGAGAACGACCGAACCTCGATTTTCAAGGCCGAACCGAACCGAACCGAACATTTTCCAGGGCCCAAGTAATAAACACGCAATGACTTTTTAAAAATGTGGTATTCTTATTGATAAAAAAGCAAAAAAGGTACATATTAAGATTCAATCACATAAATTTCAGCAAATAACATAAACTTATATAAGTATTTTTGTAAAAAAAAAATAAAAAACTTGTTATGGCACCTGTAAATGTAGTAATATTTTAATACTTAATGTTCGGCCTAAGTTCGGCTTTTTTTTTGCCGAAGCCGAACCGAAACCGAACCGAACTTTTGTGGCCGAACATGGCCGAAACCGAAGCCGAAGCCGAAGTTCGGTCCTTCTCTACATATGACCCTTTCAAAGAGCACAAACACGCATGAGTTGACTTATTATCTGTTTGATAAAAGACTTTCTTCTATTAAGGAGTTTTCAGACCTAGGAATGATGTTTGATTCGGGATTTACCTTCATTAACCACATTAGCTAAACCATTCCTAAAGCCTACTCTAACCTTGCTTTTTTGAGGCGCTATGGTAGAGATTTCAAAGATTCCTACACCCGAAAAAATCTGTATAACTCTCTAGTTCGCTCAAAGCTGGAATACGCCTCTTTAATCTGGAATCCAATTTACCCAACTCATTCTTATAGACTTGAAAGAGTGCAACGAAGCTTTATTCGCTTCGCTCTCGAACTATCCCATTTTAATGATCCCCTACTATCTTACACGGTCCGCTGTACGCTTATAAATCTGAAATCACTTGCGTCTAGGCGATCTATTCAATCGCTGCTTTTCATATACGATATTATTAATGGCTTAGTTGACTGTCCAGAGCTTCTTGAGCAAATAAATTTCAATGTTCCATATAGAACTTTGCGCTCTCATTACCCATATCATATTAAAGTAAATAAAGCCAATTATTACAATTATGACCCCATTTCAAGAGCTCTAATTGAATTTAATAGACTTTCGAGGAGCCTTGATCTGGACTTCGCCCTTCCGAGATCTCATTTTGGTTCATTAATAGAATCGATGTATTCCTAATTATATTTTTTTAATATCTAATTTACGCTTAAGATGGAAGTTTGTATATCTAGTCTGTAAGAGCCATACCTAAATTAGCGCGTTGAGCGTTTTTCTTGTATACTTATTCCATTCTATCACAGTGAGTTGATATGCGACAGAAAGAGGCAGGCTTATAGACGCAACGCCCAACGCGCTTATTTAGGTATGGCTCTTAGATTTGTAAATCATAGACGCGGTTCGCGATGCTGGTAACAGAGGAAGAGGAAGGCCTCCTCTGCGTTGGAAAGACCAGGTGGAGAAGGACTTGGCTTCACTTGGAATTTCCAATTGGCGTCAGTTGGCACAGAAGAGAAATGACTGGCGTGCTGTTTTGGACTCGGCCAAAATCGCTTAGGCGGTTACACAGCCAACAAAGAAGAAGAACGTTGCCAGTGTTTTTGTGTAACGTAGCCAGTGCCTAAATTTTTGTTAAAATACATTTAAAACCCCAAAATTTTTGATGACACATTATGTACTTACCTTGTTGCATCCTTGCGGCATAACATAGAGTAAAATTGGAAACATTGACTGGATCAGTTCACAGAATTTTTAAAAAATATGAACTTAGTCTTAATTTTACTTCCAAATTATGTAACGTTGCCAGTGCGCTCAATGCGCTAACAACTTTTACTGTATGAAAACTTTTAAAAAAATTTTACCACACAAATGTAAATTTAGGTCTGTCTAATAACATAAGTCTTAGAACCTTAAAATTTTCTTGTATCTTTGTGGCTATTTCGTATGAACTAAATAAAAACTTCGTGCGAATGTAACGTTGCCAGTCGTAGAATTGGCCATATGTATGTACATACATAGTTTAGTTTACTTACCGTTTTGTTTTTTTTTTTTATTTAATTTTTAAACCGCCAAGATCACAATATTTAAGGAAATAGCAATATTTTTTTGGCATCTGGTATTAGATGAGTTTTCATGATTTTCTTGGTAACTTCTGAATTTTGCTACACTGTTAATACATATTTGTTTTTTTTTATAGCCGCTTAACTTTTTTACTTAATTTAAATTTTTTTTCTTTTGGTATATGCATTTTTTTTCTTCCTTTTTTGGAATTCAAAATTTTTTCGGTTTCGCTATTAATAACTTTCTAAAGCACTCCACTTTTGCCACCCTTTATTTGAGGGCATCCGCGCATATAAATTATTGTTATATAAATTATGTTGTACCGTTTTGGGTACACACTTTTTATTGCCTTATTATTTGAGCCCGTGCTATCAATTTCTTGGCGATGTTGAAAGATTTCAGAGTACATGGTTAGTTTGGTTTTTATTACAACGCTTTTATCAGCTTTCTGTGTTGTGTGTCCACAAGCTTTTTTTACTATAATCATAGTTCCTATAAAAAAAAGTGTAGCTAATTTTGGCTGCTTATTTGGTGAACTTTGGATCAGTGCTTTTCAGCTTCTAAACTTTCTAACTTTGTGGCTTTACAACTGTTAAGTTCAGCACGGTTTCTAGCCATTGAACTCGACTTATTAAGTGCTATTAAACTGTCAATTATGCCTGGGACACACAAGTGGTATCGAAATTATAATTTCAATATTGTAGTTTGCCGTTGCTTAGCAACAACTACAATGAATCGTAGCATGGGGGTGACACACCCCAGTTGGCATTTGCGAAAGTGCTTCTCGAAAATGGCCTTCTCATAGGGCTTCTCATGGAAGGCGTAAGACAGGGTGATGTAGCCTTGCAATTCAATAAAAAAAATTTAATAAACATCACCCTGCAAATGCCCCAATCGCTTGGTCTGGCCTTGATTCAAAGTGAACATTTCTTTACACATTTACATGCGTGGCTGTAGCTCAGTGCGCAGAGATGCTTGTCACTATTTGTTAGCTTCCTGGAAGGTGCGGTTTCGAATTCCGCCAGAGGCAACGTGGTTGTAAAATTATGACATTTTTTTATGTGCATCTGAAATCTGAAAAAGCATCTGTGAAGTGCAGAACGCAATCGTACTCCAACGAAAAAATGGAATATGGAAGGGCTTACGGAAGGCCACATGGAAGCCCTACCCACATAAAGGAAAAGTAAGGCCTTGACAAGTGGGACATCTCATACAAAAAAGAATGAGAAGCAGTAGCACTTCTGTCTGCCAATGGAAGGACTAGAAGCGTTTCTAGAAGTGGTTTCAGGCCCTTCTTTTGCCTACTGCGACGTATTGTATATATCGTGGTACTGATATTATACTGCGATGTGTGTCTCTAGTATTACTGTGAGTGCGATTGTGTATTGCAGTGAGGAAGCAAATTTCATATGTAATAACATGTGTATGTGTTCATTCCGTGGGTGCTGCTGCTTCTGTAACTAATTCAATGTTTTGCGAAAGCAAAGAATAATAATTGTTTGTGTCGGGCTGTAGGTGTGTAATTGGTGTTATATTTTACAACGCTTTTATCATTTCACTGTGTTGCGTGTCCGGTCGCTTTTTTGCAATAGTCAAAGTTTCGTTAAAAAAAGTGTAGACATCAACCTCGTCAGCTTATTTTGGCTGCTTATTTGGTGAACTTTGGATCAGTGCTTTTCAGCTTCTAAACTTTCCAACTCAGTGGCTTTACAACTGTTAAGTTCAGCACGGTTTCACTGTGTACATATGTATATACAAACATACAAACTTACATATGGGTGTGTGCTCCTAGCTCCGTACTATTCGTTCTAAAGTTACAGAATATTTTTCAATGATTTCAATACATATAGCAAAATTTTATACAGACAAGACTAAAAAGTAGAAAATAAATAAAATAAAACTATTTAATGTACAACGCTTTGATAAAGGGACTAAAAAGTAGAAAATAATATTTCTCAGTCCTATAGAATTTGTTTTGATAACTTTTGATTTTGAAATTTTAGCAAAACTCATTATAAACAATTTATGAGATTGAAAATAAAAAGCGTGGGGCGCATGTAATAGACTTGAATTGATATGAAAAGTAATATATGTATGTAGCAGGTGGGTATATGAATATCGATCACTTAAAATCGATATCAAATTTGTACTTGCGCTGTAGAAATTGTTGGTCTATGTTATGTAGTTTGACTATTGTCAATTAAATCTGATGGTTTATATTGCATGCGCTCCACGTTTTTCATTTTCAATCTCATAAATTGTTGCTAAATGTTGCTAAAATTTCAAAATCAAAAGTTATCAAAACAAATTCTATAGGACTGAGAAATATTATTTTCTACTTTTTAGTCCTTTTATCAAAGCGTTGTACATTAAAAAGTTTTTTTTATTGTATTTATTTTCTACAGAATTTCCGCACTTACTTTATGACTCGATCGTTGCCCCGAAACGCGAGCGAGTGATAACACTACTACTGGAATAGTAGGCTGACGCCTCAGCATCGTGGCTGAAGGCGAACATATGTATGTAAATCTTAGAGTATATGTATGTATTCTAGGGTTTCTAATTCTCCAAACAGGTTCTCAACAGAGTGCTGGCGCCATCAATTCTGGAGCAAAGGTGAGTGCGAAATTTGTATATATTTATTATATACATATATATATATATAGTATATTTACATACGTACATTAGATGCAAATAGGACACAATTATATAAAAAATAGGTTTATATCCATTTGTTTACCATCGCGAGTTTTGTTGTAAATTTTGAATATGCATAGCTGAGATAGTTAAATTTTGATGATGCATTAATATGTTGGATTCCGTTTAGAGGAAGAACCAGATAAGTTAGCATTAGGGCACGTTGATTTAAACTTGGATTTTAAATGAAGTTAAATATTGAATTTTTGGGTTAAATATTGAAGTTTAGAGTTAAATATTGAATTTTAGAGTTAAATATTGAATTGTAGAGTTTGAGTTAAGTTCAGTGAAATTGAATGGTATTTAGGATTAAACAGTTTATGTAATAATAAAGTGAGGAAAAAAGGAAAGGAAATGGTTTGAGGTGGATTTTTTTATAGTTGTTATATTCTAGCGATGAAGTGCTAACCACGAAATTTTGGTGTGGGTGTTGTGATTGTGCAACTGAGGGGAAGTGGGAGTGCACTAGTACTGATAGCGACTATATGACGACAGGCCGGTAGATAGACGGACTAAGTCAGGTTAGGGGGCGTTGTCAAGAAGATGAGTCACAACAACGCCCAAGGCTTCGCGTGAAGTTCACGAAGAAGAAGGGTGGGTTTACTCCACCTGACAGGACAGGACCGGACCAGTACTCTGCTATCATTTCTCTTTCGCGTATTCTTTAATTCTCCTATAGCCTTCTCTCTTTACACTCATCAGGCATGAATACCTTTTTTGTTTATGTAGTTGACAGAGAGGCAGGCAGAAATGACCCACCCCGACGACGAGCTAGCTTGCCTGCATGCCGCCTCGCCTGACACAAATAGGCTGCTACATAACAAATGGCGCCCGACGATATTAGCCCAATAGTTTTTTTTTATTCTTCCCATATTTTTTTGGATTAGTTTTTCACTATTCTTCTTCTTCCATCACTTCTTCCTTATTTTATTGTTTTCTTTCTTTTATTTCTATTTTCCTATCGGACAGGTTAGGGTCAGGACGACGAGCGGTCACCGTGTGTGAATTGTGTCCGACCGGTAACTGCGGGTGGGGTGACCATCACAACTTGGAAGTGCCTTCAATGTTGCCACAGCGTAACTTGAAGTGGTATTCAAAGTTGGGTGATCACAATCAGTTTGCTGTGCTTTTTTTTTTTTTTGCGGAGGTAGACCAGTTGAGCTACCTGGTGTGTAGTCCAGCACTGCACACAAGTGAGGCTAGTGGGAAGTCTTCGTGGGGGTAACTAGCTGTGGGGGAAGTGTGGCATCCACTATTGGGGCTAGAGGAGTGATAGTTGACATGCCACACTTAAACAACTACAAATAACGGGGATTAGCTGACTCAGACGTTGGACGATACGGACTTATCGCTCACATAATGAACTCGCCAAGTGTAACACCACCCACACACCAACATATGAATATAAAAACCAACAAAAACAACAAATTTCTTTTGTGCGCCCATATACTGATGTATGAGGAACAAAAAAAAAACCAAAACAATAAATCGCTTGCTTTTTAACCAACTGTATATATCGCCTTTTTGAATTTTATATTTGTATTTTTACTTTATTTTTGTTTATTTACTTAGAAATTTGTATATTCACCTTATTACATGCATATACCTATATATCTACTTTTAGTTATAAACTCGTTAGATATACATATATACATATGTATATACGTATATATACTTATATATATATTGTCTTTACTATAAGCTTGTCTTATCCCAACAATTTGGGTATATTTTTGAATTTTACGAAGTCTAGTATTTTCGGTTTGGGTTGGAATTTTAAGTTTGCGGATTTTATTATTATTAATTTTTTTGGAAATCTTACCAATTTTTGGTTTAAATTTTGAATACCTTTGAATTTTAGTTTAATTGTTTTATTTTTTTTATTATCGAAATTTTCCTATTTTTTAGTTTTAAGAGTATTTAGTCCTTGTAAAATTTAAAATTATTTTTCTTGATCATCGTTTTCTTTGAATTCTGATCCTTTCCTTTCGTTTTAACATTTCGGTCGTAAGAATTTTTGAATTTTATTTCTGAGCTTATTTTTTGTTTTTGAAAATTTTTCTTATTTCGGTTTTAAATTTTTTTATTCAACTTTCAATTTTCATAAAATTTTTAAAACTTTGAATTTTTCTTAATTTTTCTGAATTTCTTTTAATTGTGTCTTTTGATTTTTTGATAATTTTCTGTTGGAGTTTTTTGGTTTTTTTTGAGTATACATTTTTTTTGCGGACATTTTCCTTTTTCGTTTTTACCATTGGAATTGGTTGTGTTTCGGATTAAAGAGTTCTGGTGAGAAGTGTTTTCGCGTGAAAGTGAATGGGAGAACGCGAGGAAGAAGACTTAGTGATTCCAGGAGGATAAAGATTACTTGATTCAAACCGACGGGTTACGCGTAGTGTGGCTCGGGCCTTAGAAAATCAAGTTGTAGGGTCGCTGTTCACTCAAATCGATACCGGCATACCATATCCCGTTGACTTCCTGCCTACGGATTACCTTAAGCGGTGCACCGCCCGCATATTTGGTACAGCAAGGCAAGCAGTACCACGACCACCAACAATCCAAGTCACTAACGAGGTAGTACTAAACTCTACGGATAACAGCCTCACTTTTTCACAAAAGATTGAAGAGCTACTACAGATGTCTGAACAAGATCAACAATCGGGGGAAGATATGCTGCCAGGTAATCAAGAACCAGGGGGTTCTAAATCGCACGGTGGTGGACCTAGTTCTGCATCCATCAATGTCGAACAGATGAGCCGGATGATGGCACTGATGGCGCAACAAAATGACATGATTTTCCAATGCATGAACGAGGCCCGCCACATGCGAGATAACGTGGTTACACTCAACAATAGGGTATCAGAAGTAGAGACTTCAGCTCAGGCATCTGGAAATCGACCAACAATGGCATCAACACCAGAAACACGAGGCGAATACCAGCCACTTCCGTTCGCAAAATGAAAGTAGGAATAGAAAAGTTGAATTAGATAAATGACACGCGAAGTTTGATGGAACAGGAAAGGGAATGACGGTAGAAAGCTTTATTTTTCGCATTGAGAAGATGAGGGAGCAGTATGGCATCAGCCACTACCAGTTATTTACAGATGTATCGTGACCGGTAGCGCCTTGAAGTGGTATTGGCAGGTGCTCGAAGACCACGCTGATGAACCTGACTTTGGTTACTTCGAGCTAAAAGCCGAACTTCTGAGCCACTTCAAGACCGCCGAATCGGACTATGAGATTATTCGTGAGATTATGGAGAGGAAATAGCTCTAGAGACCTTTGAAGACTTCTACAGCGATGTACATAATTCGACTTTCCGACTGAGGAAGAAGATTCCCGAACAGCAGCTTGTCGTTATAATTCTCAGCAACCTTAAGCCTTACCTGGCTAATTTAACTTTTGCTTCACGGATGAGTACGCTAGCTGAATTAAAGTCAGAGAGCAAACGAGCTGAAAAGGTGATTAAGGAAAATAGAGGTAGGCAAAAAGCTGTGAGCGAATTAGATTTTATGGAAGCGGAAGCATCAATAGAAAAAAGCGTAGAAGCGTTAGGTAGGGCCCAGTGCAATAAAATACAGCAACCAGTGACAGCTAGTAAGAATTTGTCTTCGTCCGCTAGTTCCAAGGTCAGTGTTGATGTTAAAAAGTCAACAATTAGTTCATTCTGTTCGTCCCCTTTTCACCTCATGTTATGTTTTTTGTATGGCATGCCAGTCGACCACTTTGTTAAGAACTTTCTTAGATTCCCAAAAACCTGATAAATGTAAGTCTTCGTTCCATGATACGGTCTGTTTTGCCGTGTGGTGGAAGCTCGTCCTTCTGTGTATTCAAGCCAAGACAGGGAAACCAGAAACTGGTGGAGGACCTCGGTGAAGGAGAACCCTGAAGCAAAGCAGTGACAATTTTGAAGAGAGGAGTAAGTAGTGAAGAAAAAGAAGAGAAAGGGTTATTAGGAAACAGGGCAGTTAAGTGTCTACACTAAAGAAAGCTAGACTATGAGGAGGCGCGTAGACGCATATTTTGTGAAGAAGTAAGGAATAATAAAAAGATCGAAAGAATGAGGGCGAAGAAAAATAATCTCCGTAGGGTATGCAGGAAAACAATCTCCACAATTGTTACTACGAAAGGTGATAACAGATTTTTGCTAAGACAAAAATAGGAGACCAGGAAGCCTTATTAGATTCAGGCGCAGGAGCTAGCTGCCTAGGCAAGAATGTTTACAAGCTTCTGGAGGGCAAAGAAAGTATGATACTTCCTATCAAGGGGAAGAATATCCGAACCGCGAACGGTGGAGAAACTACAGTGGTAGGTGCCATCACCCTCCCAGTGTTGTGGGATAATGTAACGCGTGATTTAGGGTTCTTGATCTTTCCTGGATTGGTATAGATTTCTGGAAAGCGTTTGATATGAGTTTTGTGAGTAGAGGAGTGTCTGCGTGAATGGTGCTGGTGTTACAGAGCTTGTACCCGCCGAAGGAGACCTCACCTTCGATGCAGTGCAACATGACTTGACTCACGATCAAGCTGTGGCATTAGAGCGTGTGCAGGCACATTTCCCGTTCTTCGCCGTATTCGGACTAGGCAAGACAGACAAAGAAGAACATGTGATAGAAGTGACCAACGAGAACCTTCCAGTAGAACAGAGGCACTATCCAATATCCCCATCTATACAGAAACTCAATCATTTCAGAATTAAAAACAAGAATAACACTAAAACATGGTATGCTATGCACATAAATAATTTTATTAATTTTATTTTATTCACAGATTTGTATTAAGTGTAAGTTCTGTAAATATAACATAAAATTTGTGTCAAGGGTCAAAAACACAGCTTAGAAAACAATCTCATATCGCAAAATTAATACGCTTGCTTTTCATTTTCGCCATTTCATCCAAAATTTCTTCTGGCGTAATTTCCATATCTTTATGAATGGAAAGCGAATCGATCATTGTATTTCTCAAATAAGTTTTTATAAATCGCAAGGAGGAAAACGACCTCTCATTTGTAGCGGTAGTTACCGGGCGAATACATAATACCGGGAGAAATCATGGCATCATTATTTGGTGAACTTTGAATCAGTGCTTTTCAACTTCTAAACTTTCCAACTCAGTGGCTTTATAACTGTTAAGTTCAGCACGATTTCTATACATTGAACTCCACTTATTAATTGCTATTAAACTGTCAATAATGCCTGGGACACACACAGGGGCGTAGCCAGAGATGAGCTATGGGGGGCGGCTTTTACTCAATCATTTCAGAATTAAAAACAAGCAGAACACGAAAACATGGTATGCTATGCACATAAATAATTATATTAAGAAAAAGTCACCAATTCACAGATTTGTATTAAGTGTAAGTTCTATAAATATAACATAAAATTTGTGTCAAGGGTCAAAAACTCAGCTTAAAAAACAATCTCATAGCGCAAATTAATACGCCTGTTTTTCATTTTCGCCATTTCATCCAAAATTTCTTCTGGCGTAATTTCCATATCTTTATGGATGGAAAGCGAAGCAAGGCCATTAAGTCTTCCTTCGCTCATTGTATTTCTCAAATAAGTTTTTATAAATCGCAAGGAGGAAAACGACCTCTCATTTTTAGCGGTAGTTACCGGGAGAATACATAACACTTTGATGAGAAAATGTACATTAGGGAACGCAGCGGGATCGCATTGCTGAAAATTTTGTATACATGAAAAAATTTTAGTATTTGCAAAACATATATTTTTGATTTTAGCCTTACATTAAGCAGATCCAATGCATGCATCCTCTTTCCAAAATTTTTGTTATGTAAATATGTTTCGGCCAGTCCGGTCATTATGTTTCCTCGACAGGGCAACAAATCAGCATATTTTCCAATTAAAAAGTTTGCGCAATCATCACTTTGTATGTTTGGGAAGAGTACGTTAAAGGATGATAAGAGGTCATTATGATTCAAAAAGCGATATTCTAAGCTTTGAAGAGCAGCGTCCAAGAAAGGAATAAAAACATTTATGCGAAAATAATCTTCTACATTTGTAAGATGGTTACTTCGTTTCGGGACCACTAAGGTGATGTCGTGAGTTAAACAAAATTTTTTCACTTCTGTAAATAGTTTATTGAAAACTTCGTCAGCATTTTCACGCTTCATTTTCAATTCGTCTCTTACTGCAACACACAAACTCAAAGCAGCGCTCAAGTCAATTTCTTTTCTTGCAGTCGATAAAACAATGGCGCTTACTTGAACCGATGTTTGAAATTCGAATGTTTTGATCGTTCGCAGCAGCTGAAAAGCTGACGACGAAACTGCTTGATCTTTTAACTCAGTTGCGACCTCTAATGCATCTATAACGGCATTCTGCATTTCAATGTAAGTGACTGATGCTTCACAACTTTGTAACCATCTAGTAAGCATACACTTTTCAAATGTTTTTTTTTCAAAATCGGGCAAGAATATTTCTCTAATGATTCTTGTAGTAATATCTGCCGCTTTGGTGTGTTAAAAAATTATACACTGCTTTTAAGGTGCCCAACGCATTACGGACATAACTAATATCGCAGGTTCTTGATATAGCTAAATGTAAGGAATGTGCAGCACAATGCACACATGTAGCCAACGGGAATTTATGCGATATGTGAGCTTGTGCTCCTTGCAGGTAGCCACTCATGCTTGCTGCGCCGTCGTAGCCTTGCCCGATCATTTTTTCGCAATCAACACCTATTCTATTTAAGCTGCTTATGATTTCGTCCGCCAAACATTTACCAGTTGCCTGTTTAATTCGAATAAATTCAGGTAACTCTTCCTTGATTACAAATGGTTCGGACGTAACATATCGTGCGCAAATGGATAGTGTTTCAAAACCTAAGAACGAAAAGTAAAAAAAAAATTGCATTTGGAAAAAGAAAATTTATCACAACTGCTATATCGGCAGTTTCATCCGCAAGGACAGCAAACCCATCACTACCATTAATATCGTCAACAATTCTGCGCAGAAATATTTTGTGACAACATCTGATAATTTCGTTTTGGATTTGTAGGCTTAAATATGTGGCATTTTCGGGGGTGTTGTAAAGCTAGTTGCTAAGTCATTACTGTTAAGGCTTACCAATCGTAATATAGCCCGGAAATTTCCTTCATGGCCTCCATGGCCATCGCTTAGAGAGCCCGAGTCCGTTTTTCCTCTCAAAGCAATGTTTTGGCGGTCACATAATGGGCACGTTTCTAAGACGTAGCTGTTGTCTAACCGTTGATTGTTTGTCTTAGAAACGCATAGTTGAGTAGTTCCGCTCAGCTCAACAGTTGGCAACTTCCCGCCATTTTTTCCTACATATAATTTTTTCGCTACCTGAACTTAACGTGCTGGCTCATCCTAAAAGGATGTTTACACAGCAAGTGATTCGCTCTCCGATTCTTGATTCACCCCAATCACGAACCGAAACACGTGATTCGCCCACAAAAAATTTTGGGAGGGAATCACCTCATTGGTAGTTGATTCAGATCCAATCACCTTGCGAATCACGAACCAATCGTTGTCTTCTCTAATTTTTATCGGAAACTTATCGAACTCAGCTGTCAAAGCAAAAGAGAATAGAAAAACCCAAAGCAAAGAAAGGGAGGAAATGAAGGAAAAAAATAAAAAGCAACAATAAACTCTTGATTCGAATCAAGAATGTGCCGTGTAAACAGGTGATTCGCCGTTCGTAATTGAGAGAGCGATTCGTTTGTTGTGTAAACGTACTTTAAACAGCTGATCGAAAATATTTAAGCCGCTTACTTTAAATACAACGCCACTTTGGTAGGTGGCAGCTGCAAACTAATTTGTTAAATTTTATATTATTGATGTCATAAAGTAACTGACATATTTTATAATAATAATATTTTTACTAGATATTTTCATTGTGATGTTTATTTTATAATTATACACTTTTTAATTCTTTATTACATTGGATGATTTTTTCAACACGCTGGCAGCTCAGCGTTGAATTGTGTAATGTGACCAGAGACTAGTTTGGTCGAGAAGGACTTCTAAGAAGGACAACAACTACGGCGTATGCACTGGCGAATGTACCGGAGCTTCAGCCTTGGGGAGGGGTCAATACATAGCTGCTGACCAAGCACCATTCTCACTAATCTATAGCCCTAACGAAGATAAGTTTGGTTTTTGCACACTAAAAAAAATACATTGACTATCCTAACCCTTCTATGCACCTACTTACTTCTCGTTGTCCAAATCTCCACGCCTTCAGCAGCGCCTTGTGTATATTTTCTGCTGCTCTGCACCCACCCTACCATGACTTTATTGGTGTTGTTAAAGTCCCATTGGACCACCACACTACCATAAGAAATCAGACCAGCTTATTTCTTCTTACATATCCATATTTTATTATACAAAAACTTCAACTCATCTTATACTAATTAGGTAAGTTAATGAATAAAAAAACTTTAAAACTACTTTTACAATATTAATTCTTAAATCCTATTCCTACCAATATTATTTTTGGGTGTAAATCAGCTTATTTTCCCTAACCTACCTCAACAATCGTAGCTTAGGTGGTCATTGACCCTAGTTTTCTCTCCTAAATGTATGTATGTCAGTGCAATCGTAGGTGCGTATGTAATTATGTATGTATATATATTTAGTGGAACAAATCTTAAGGAAAACAAAGAGAAAAAAAAATTCAGCAAAAATAATAACGTTCTATTCTCTTAAATTTGTATGTACATAGATATGTACAAAAACTAAATGAGAAATAGAAAAAAATGCAAAGCAAAGACAGAGTTTTACTCCGTCATATATGTATGTATGCGAATATGTATATATGTATATATCTACGTATGAACGTACAGACTGTATCAGGTAAGAGTCCGCAGCACCTACATTACCTAGTTGGTAATGCGCATACGAAAATACATATGTACAAACATATATGTACTTATACTCAAATTTAAAATTAATAAACAAATGATGACAAAAAAGAATAGGAAAAGAATCGCAAACTTCACTTACACTTTCGGTCGGTATAGTAGTCCCACGAAGCGTAGAAGGCCTTCCTGCTTTGCTGGTACTTTAAATATTCCGACGTGCTGAAATTCTTTATTATTTTCTGTTGTATTTACATATGTTTATGTTTAGAAAAACAAAAAAAAAATATTAAGGGAATTCATCTAAGCTTACAAATTTATCAATCGTATATTTTTATATGTTTACAGGCACAGTTATATGAACGCCCCTGGGGAAATAATTGTGTAAACTGTATTCATTTGCAAAAATTATACAGATATATTTTAATCTAACTTCTTCCATTGTTTGTGTTTAGGCGCGATTGCTAACATCAAGCGCCTAAATGCATGCTATGTGTTGCTGCATGTGCATGCTTC
>JAPVRG010296337.1:0-23045 GCA_029783565.1 Rhagoletis cerasi
AGGAGTTCGCACTGGTATTGAAACCTTCCGTAAGTCGCCTAACTCTCTGATAGAATTTTCGCGCGTTTTTCCTGTCGGCTAGCATTTCAAGCTCTTCGCACTCATGTATTTCGGCCTCTCTCTTCTTATTGCGGCAAATACGTCTCGCCTCCTTCCTAAGTTCCCTATAGCGGTCCAACATGGCTCGCGTTGCGCCCGATCGCAGCGTGGCCCTGTAGGCGGCATCTTTTTTCTCTGCAGCTTCTTCACATTCCTCATCGTACCAGTTGTTCTTTCGGGCTCGCTGAAATCCGATTACTTCTTCGGCGGCGGTACTTAATGAGCGGGAAATGTGGTTCCACTGCTCGCGTATGTCGGGTTGTTGAAGAGTGCTCCCAGAGAGCAGGTGTGAGAGTCGAGTAGCAAATAGATTGGCTGTCTGTTGTGATTGCAGCTTTTCGACGTTCAGCTTTCCTTGCATTGTTGGACGCACATTTTGTGATGCACAGAGGCGGGTGCGTATCTTGGCTGCAACAAGATAATGGTCCGAGTCGATGTTTGGCCCTCGGAGCGAACGCACGTCTAAAACACTGGAAGCATGCCTTCCGTCTATCACAACATGGTCGATTTGGTTTCTCGTTTTTCGATCTGGAGACAGCCATGTAGCTTGATGGATATTTTTATGCGGGAACCTAGTACTACACACCACCATATTTCGGGCCCCGGCGAAGTCGATCAGCCTCAGTCCGTTATCGGACGTTTCGTCGTGGAGGCTGAATTTTCCGACAGTGGCGCCAAAGATCCCTTCCTTGCTCATCTTGGCATTGAAATCGCCAAGCACGATTTTGACATCGTGTCGGGGGCAGCGCTCATATGTGGGTTCCAAGCGCTCATAGAAGAGATCCTTGGACGCGTCGTCCTTCTCTTCCGTCGGGGCGTGGGCGCAAATGAGCGAAATGTTGAAGAATCTCTACTCTACTTACTAAAATTAAACTAAATTTATATTTTTCTAATAGTTAAGATTGCCTTTTCAAGCCATATCGATGGTCCTCTAAAATAACGGCACAATTCAAAATTCAAAAAAAAATCCTTACTACTTTTAAGTGTTTTATGTCTCTAATCCTTTTCTAGTCCACGTCTAATCCTCACTAAAGTAAGTTGTAAGGATTCCTTAAATAAGTCGTCAAGATTATACTTGTATTAGACAAGGATTAGAGATATAAGACACTTAACAGTAGTAAGCGTTTTGTTTTTTGAATTTTGAGTTGTGCCATTATTGCCGAGGACCATCGATATGTATTAATAAGGATTAATCAATCAACTACATTTAAATTTTTAAATAAAATTTGGTTACGAGGGATTTTTATTATATATCAGCCAACCCCCTCCCCCTTAAATTCGATCCTGGCGACGCCCATGTCCTTATACCCCGCAAGGAAACCCAGCAAAGAGAATAAACTGTAAAGTAAAACCGATTATAGTGCAGTTTGTCGGCTAGCGGCAACGAAACTGGGATGACCTGTTACTGGAAATAATGCTGGTGAAAACCAGCGTCTGCGAATCCACCGGCTACAGCCTTGCATTCGTAGTACAAGGAGGCGAGCCGCGACTCCAAAGGGAAGTCTATGACGAGACTACGGCAAAACACGACGACGCCAAACGAGAAGGCCCAACGCTAAAAAAGGTGCTGTCTGGTGCGCCAAAAGAAGCCCCCTCGGAAGCAGCAACCAGCAACTATAATAATGCCGTATATCATGTACAATGCAAACTCCTTTTTTCGACTTTTGAATGATGGCGCTGGCCAAATATTAACTCAAAGAAGATACTGGACATTGTAAATATTTATTAGCTGATTGCACATATGGTTGCAGTTAATGTGGGCCTGCTTCCCTGTTGCTAATTACACAGTGATACAAAAGTAAACAAAAACAAATAAGAAAGTCTAAGTTCGGGTGAAACCGAACATTAAATACCCGAAGCACGTATTAAACATCGTTTTCTTCACAATTCTGAAATATACCGTTACATGGTAAACAGTGGTGGTTTTTTCTGAAATTTACCGTTACATGAAAAGTGTGCGTAGTTTTAGCCCGACTTCAACCAGCTTTCTTTTTGGTGTCAAGGACATTAATTTTACTGAGTTTGGTACAAATTGATAAAACGGTTACCGAGATACACATACGCAGTCAAAAGTGGGCGGTGCCACGCCCATTTTCTAAAAATTTTTTAGATCGTACTTTTTGTTAAGGAATTATTGCAAACATAAATTTTGAGTAAATTAGCTTCAGTAGTTACCGATGGGAGCGTCTCATTACGCTGCATTACAAAATTCTGCGTAGCAAAATTCTGCATACTGTAAAAAAATCCTACTCGAACAAAATTCTGCTTTTTCAAAATTCTGCTTTTTCAAAATTCTGCTTTTTGAAATTCTGTCTCACAAAATTCCACTTTTTGCACTTTCGTCTTTCGTCTTTCAAAATTCTGCTTTTGTGGTAGAGAAAAAGTTTTTATGCATGTTCACGTGTTTTTTTTGTTTTTGTCTAAAAAAAATTATGTAAACAAAATTCTGTTTTAAGGCCAGTATGCAGCTCTTAAGAAAACGTTCAAGAAAAAATTGTCATTATTTCGTGTGTGTGTCCAAGGAGTTTTGAAATCTGATATTTCTCTTTGCTCAAGAAATAATGAAACGGGCATATATTTTTGTTGCAAGCATGGGTTGCCTTGTGCTCTTTTTTCACAAAAAACTTTAGAAAACCGTAATAGGAAGCGTAGCAAATTTCTTAAGAGCTGCGTACTGCCTCAAGAACATTTTAAGAATTTCTTCACCATTTCTTGTACGTCATTTTATATGGATTTTTTGCTTTTCTTGAGGGCTGTCGAAAAGTGCGCACTTTTCAAGTAATGACATGTCCTCTTTAACATTGTTTACATTATATTTTAATACAGAATTTTGCAATTCAGTGTTTCGAAAAGCAGAATTATCAAAAGCAGAATTTTCTAAAAGCAGAATTTTCAAAAATCAGAATTTTGAAAACCAGAATTTTGTTAAGCAGAATTTCGTGTTCCGAATTTTGTACTGGCATAATTCCGATACCAACCCGTTACCGATTTATCACAGACTTCGTATTTCTGTAAATTACCGTTGGTGGGCGAGGTTATTGCCCGATTTCAAAAATTTTCGGTCATTTCCTATGCTGGACCAAGATTAATACTTGTTTTGCACAAAACAAAAATCGGTAGTGCGGTTACCGAGATATAAATATAAATCAATAAGTGGGCGTGGCTACGCCCCTTTTTCCAAAATTTATAATATTCTTATTACTCGTTAATATAACATTGTATGCATCAATTTTGAGTCAATAAGCTTCAGTAGATACTAAAATATCGCAGTTTTTGTATTTCTGAAAATTACCGTTATATGGGAGGTGGGCGTGGTTATTGCCCGATTTCGCCCATTTTCAATACCATCCGTCCTTATCCCAATAGAAGTATGCGTACCAAGTTTCGTTGAGATATCTCAATTTTTACTCGAGTTATCGTGCGGACGGACGGACAAACGGGCAGACATGGCTTAATCGATTTCCCTTTTAATTTTGAGCATTTTGGTATATATATGTGTGTCTATATCGGTCTCGATTCCTTTAAGCTGTTACAAACAACCGTTATGTGAACAAAGTTATAATACCCTTGTGCACAAGTGCGCTCGGGTATAAAAAAACACGCATGTAGCACCGTACACGGGATAGAAGTGAAACTTCTTAAAAATTCGGAAAAATTAAGAATTAGTGAGAATCTTAAAAAAAAATTATAATACAAAAATTTGCACAAATATAATTTTTATTATTATTTTGCAGTATTGTATTTTGCTTTTATTTGAGCACAACTTAACAATAAAGAAATTTTTATTGGACCAATCCCACGCAATGTAAACAAACATTGCGTTAGCGCAATGTATCAAAGCATGGGAAATTGCGTCGTTACCCAGCACCTAGAATTTAGTAAAGATCATATAATAAAAGATTGCGCCATCTTGCGGGTGATGGCATCTCAATAGCAACAAACAAAATCACTGTAATTTGACTATCTTTCGCATGGCGAGCTGCTGAGCAGGAAAACGTATTTGAAGCAATTTCATTCAATCGCATGTTATATGTATGTATACAATTGTATATTTGTATACTTACATACATCTGTATACTTGCAATACAAAGCAAAGATTTAATTGACAATAGTCAATATATAATAATAATAGCATAAGATATAATTGACAATAGTCAAACTACATAATATAGACCAAAAATTTCTACAGCGCAATTACAAATTTGAGATCGGCTTTAAGCAATCGATATTCATATACCCACATAGTACATATATTACTTTTCATATCAATTCAAGTCTATTACATGCGCTCAATGCTTTTCATTTTCAATTTCATAAATTGTTTATAATGACTTGCTAAAATTTCAAAATCAACAGTTATCAAAACAAATTCTATGGGACTGAGAAATATTATTTTCTACTTGTAGTCCATTTACAAAAGCGTGGTACTTACATTAAAAAGTTTTTTTTTTACTGGAAAAAATGGCGCAAAGTTATCAACTGTTGAGCTGAGCGGAACTACTCAACTGTGCGTTTCTAAGCCAAACAGCCAACGGGTACCCAACAGCTACGACTTATGAACGCGCCCAGTCAGTGACATTAGTTCCATTGACATTATTGCACGTCACCAAATTTTTTACTAATCATCCAAGGCATGTGTATTTCCAAGTCTTTTTTTGATGAAAAAATTAAAAATTACGCAATAAATGATAAATACCTTTAGTTGAAAATCTATAACACTTATAGAATTGATTAGAATTGAAAAAATAACATTTGCTATTGAACTGTTCGCGGCCGAACGCAGCTAAACTGATTAGTCGATATCGCGCTGATTCTATTGTTTATTTGGAAACATACTGTTCATTGAGAGAATTATATGAAATTTTGCTTAACCATTTTGACAATGATGGTTACAATAATTTTAAGCCTAACATAATAATAATAAACAACAATAAAATGGTTAAATTATGGTTTTTATTATAATGATCATAACCGTTGCGGTCCTTGATAATTACACTGTAGGGAAAATCTAAAAATTTTAAATGACACGGAAAAACGCCGAGCACTTAAATTTTATTTTGGGTCGCAGATTATGGATCTGTATACCGTTTACCAGATCAGGTCATTTTCCCAAGATATTTTAATTTTAAGAAAAAACATTCAAACTTTAATAGGGAAAATATTAGAAAAATAACAAATTTTTTGTATGTTTTTGTTTTTGTATTTTTGTTCAAACTACTTACGATGAAAACCGTTGGATAAATAAAAAACTTTTGAATGGGCAAAGGAAAATGTGCAATGATTTTTGTATGAAATAGGAGCAGGAAATAATGTTACTCATACGCCATAGCGAACATGTCCGTACTCGTTCATACTCGTATGTGGCGTATGAGTAATATTACACGAGTCATTCCGTTGTTTATGCGAGGATTTTAACTCTCACTCCAGCACGTTTGACATATCGGACTCGCTTTTTACTATAAAGAAATCTATACTGTCCTCTCTCAATAAATGAAATACTATCTTTATTTCATATCCAATCAGCTGATGAATTTAATTCTGTAGCTGAATAGTTTTAGATCTCGACACTTAACAAACTCCTGCTTTCCATGACTCGGCACCAAAAAAAAAAAAAAGGTTCCGTACGTCATGCGGACTGCGCCCCTCGTGTCGGTTGGGCGGGAATGGAGGGTAAAACCGTTGGGATTAATTATTATTATTATTATTTCCCATGTTAAAGTTTGGTTTTTTTTCAATCGCAATGCAAACTTAAATTTAAAATATCTTTGGAAAATAATTAAGGAAATGTAAACTGATACCATCTATTTCAGTAGAATTTGACTTGATAGCAAAAATACTCTTTGCAACATCATCCTCACTGGCCGTATTAATTAAAAATTAACATGAGGGTTTGCAAACCAAATTTTGATTTATATCGAACGAGTGCGAATTCGGATGTTTATTGGCACCAATGAAATAATGGTTCATCTCGTCCGCACCAATACCGCAATGTTTAGAATCCTTATTACAGACTCCCAGAGATTTCAAATTTTTCCACAATGTTCTGGAGGGTAATTTTGTACCAAGCTTATTTTGCAGATAGACTCTGTTATTTATTTATTTATTTATTTAATATTTATTTCTTTTGCTAATTTATTTCTTAAATTTTTATATGCATTCCAACGCTCGTCAGAAGGGTATTGCTTCCAATATTTATAGGCCTTACCTCGATCCTTAATAAGATTAAGAAAGGGCTTAGTGAACCACGTTCTCTTATAATTATTCACTTTCTTAGTACGTAAGGGAACATATTTATAATGCAAATATTTGACCAGTTTATTAAAATGATCTAATTAATCATCCAGATTCGAGAAGAACCAAAAATAGTTCCATTCCAGTGATAGACTTTCGTCATTCAATGCTATTTTATCAATACACTAAAAATACCAGTTCATGGTCAGAGACTCCATCTAAGGAAAATTGGTCTACGTGGTTAACTTTGCAAACATCGCTTACACCAAAGAGATCTAACATACTTGGCTTACAGTGAGGAGCAAAACGTGTTGCAAATTCGTTTGCAATAGTTAATCCACAATTGGTAAAGTTTTTTAGTAATTCCCTTCATTTAACATTATCCAGGAGAAGATCGACATTAAAATCACCACAGACGAGGGAATTTACATAGCTCAAGGACAGTTCAGATATTTTTGTAAAAATAGTGGTAAAGTCATTAGAGCTATGGGGATTATAGACACATATTACAAGACACTTTTGAACATTATCACTGAACTCCACAAAAACACATTCAATTGGTTCAGGGCATACAGATTTATAAACGACTTTATACTACTTTCCCACGGCCCCCAATTACTTAATTCGATCTCCCATTCGTAATTGGCGCTCCAAATACCCTTCGATTTACTTATTTCGCCATACAAAATTGTGTGAGGTAGGTAACTCAGATCCAATTAGTATGCGAATTACGGACAAATCGCTATCGTCTCTAATTTTAATCGGAAATTGATCGAACTCACCTGTCAGAGCAAAAGAGAATAGAAAAACTCAAAGCAAGGAAAGGGAGGAAACGAAGGAAAAAAAAACAATGAACTGGCAAATCGAATTTAGAATATGTCGTGTGAGTGGGGTAATTCATGATAGTAATTGGGAGAGCGAACAAAGTAATTCACGGTGCCGCACAGTAGTTTAGCCCCATACAATGTTTGGACAAAATTAGAAGGAGTAGGCGTAGGGCTTTAATTTTTCGTATGTAACTTCTAAGAACATACATCAAGAAAAAAACGAAAAATGGATGTGATCGGTTTAATTTAAAGCATACCTCCCATACAAACCTAACCTCAAAAATGCGTTAAAAATGCTATTCAAAGTGTACCGATGAATGAAGGACTCCGGAATTTCGTCCATATATTCACAATAATGGATAAAGTAAACATACAAAAAATTAGCAAAATCGATTCACGTTAACACATACCTCCCATACAAACCTAACCTCAAAAATGCTTAAATATGTATGTAGCTAAAAGCGCAGCGATGAATGCATGACTCCGAAGTTTTGGCCATATATTTATAATGATAATATAAACAAACACCCTTAAAATTGCTGTAATTGGTTTATTTTTACGCACACCTCCCATACAAGCCTAACCTCAAAAAAACTTAAAAAACCTATTAAAAGGTAAAGAAAAGTCCTCGTATTATACGAACTGCATACTTATGCAAGCTAAGTTATAAAAAAAATGGAAAGCAGAAATGTATGTATATAAAAATGATGCCTCACGGTAGGTAACACTGCTTATCTTGTTAAAAACTGAAAAAATTTATTTTTAGGCAAAATGCGTCAAATAAAGTACACTTTAACTATTTTCAATCATTTATTTTATAATTAATACAAATAGTCCACAATTCATCATTCATTTCAGTTTTTTCATTCCCATTTAACCAGTCCTCGTTCTTGGAAAAAAAAATGTTTTTCACCCTCGATGCAGCATGCCACTTTCTGTTAAAAGTAGGCAAAAAATAGTTACTTTTTCCAGTATAAATTTTCTCAAGCCCTCTTTCTGTAAGGTTTGGATATTGATTCTTAAGGTTTTCGATAAACTTATGCACTTCACGATTACTTGCAGTTGCGATTTCTGCTAACTCTGAATTAGGAATGTTGAAATTTGCCAAACTTGATAAATTCGGTGTTACTTTCTGAACAGATAACAAAATATGTAGTAAAAAATAATAACTTTCCCTTTTATACTTTACCACGTCGTTTAAAAGTTAATTACCTTCATTATTTATGAATTCTAATGCTTGCACTATTTTCGAATAAAATTAGGTTTGTTTGTTAAATCACTCTTTACAAAAAGAGTTGCAGATAATTGCAGCTGGAATAGATACCATATTAATCCTAACTAGTATAGAAGTAACTAGCTGGTGCCCGCGACTTTGCGTAATAATATGCTCACTTACAAATGGCAGAAAGAAAACCCATTAAACATAAATTTTAATTTAAAATGCTTTATTTACAAAATTTTCTTAAAAACTATATTTGACGTTTTTCCTTCGCTAGCTAAAATGTGCAAATGATCAGGACTGGTGACGCGAGAGCAAGCTACATAAAGTTGGCCGTGTGAGAAACAGCTGGTCCTTAGATCAACACCAACGGCATTTAGCGTCTACCCCTGCGACTTGTTAATAGTCATAGCAAAGCAAACGCTTACAGGAAACTGTATCCTTTTAAATTGAAAACGATTTCGCCTGCGCCACAACCCGTTAAAATTTCTGCTTCAATAAGATTTTTATGTAACTTCATCACTCTCAGTCTAGTGCCATTACACAATTTTGGGGGGGTTATATTTCGAAGGAGCATTATAGGTACACCGAATTTAAGTGATAATAATAAACGTTCCGAATATGTATTAAACTAATCGGTTGATAAATACAGCTTTTATAAATAACAGGTAGCTTATATTTTGAATTTGAACGAAATCGGTTCATAACTACGACTTTTATAAATTACTCGACTCCCGCGCCACCTAGCGGATCTATTTTTCGCATACGTAATTTTCAACATGAAGGTAGCACACGTTTTGAATTTGAACGAAATCGGTTCATAAATACGACTTTTATAAATAACTCGACCCCAGCGCCATCTAGCGAGTTTTCTAATAGCCTATAATAGGACCATGTATGCAAGGTATAATCTTTGAAGATTTGACTGAAATCTATCCAGTAGTTTTCGAGTTAACTGCGAACAACGAAAACGGCTTTTATCTATAATAATTATATAAAGAGAAGTTCCTTTTTTTGTAACAGTCGCGAACGGCTGGTCCGATTTTCATAAAATTTTGTACAAAAATAGCTTTCAGCACCGACCATGTTTTAGGCCAAAAAAAAATATTTTTTTCCGCTAGGTGGACCAGGGGCCGATCTATTCGAAAAAATCGTATTTGTCGTCCGATTTGCTTAAAATTTGGTACGTAGGTAGCTTTTTGCCTAGATAAGCACATAGGATCCTTTTTTTCCGGGAAGTGGACCTGGGACCGATCTATTCGAAAAAATCGTATTTATGGTCCGATTAGCTTAAAATTTGCTACGTAAGTAGCATTTTGCCAAGATTAGCATATAGAATCCCTTTTTCCCGGGAAGTGGACCAGGGACCGATCTAATCGAAAAAATCGTATTTGTGGTCCGATTTGCTTAAAATTCGGTACGTGGTAGCTTTTTACCTAGATTGTCATATAGGATCTTATTTTCCGGGAAGTGCACCAGGGACCGATCTTTTCGAAAAAATCGTTTTAGTTTAAAATTTGGTACGTAGGTAGCTTGTTGCCTAGATTATCATATAGGATCCTTTTTTTCCGGGAAGTGGACCAGGAACCGAACGGTGAATGGCACTGTTTGTCCCACTGTCCAAGCTGATTGCCAATGACACTCTCAAAGAAGCTGCCTTATTACAGTTACCACCATATCTTAGGGAACTGTTCTCTATTATAATAGTTTTGCCAACCACCAAACTGCATGTCCTTATAGACTGCATTCCGGCAATACTTCTGCGAAGACATTTAGTTTAATGAACGTCAGCGGCTCAATAACCCTGGATTACCATTTTGCGATCGCATTTTTAATAGAGTCTTAGTTCTAATTTAGGATAAGGTTATCGCCCTTGAATCCATTTATGAAAGTAATTTGCGATACCAATGCGACCAAAACATCTTAAAAGAATACTTGCGGGAAAACATTCAAAAATTAGTCCCATACAGAAACAAGTGATCTATGAAAAAGTTATTCAAAATATTGAAAAAAACAAAGGCGAAGCATTCTTCCTCGAGACGCCAGGTGGTACCAATAAACCTTTTCTGATAAATCTCCTATTGGCTTATGTGAGATCAACTGGACGTATCATCGGGAATAGCAGCAACTTTGCTTTCAAGTGATAGAACTGCACATTCAAACTGTCATTAAATGTATGTATGCAGGAGCAAACTTTTTGCAGCATTCGAAAAAATGGTCCGCTGGGAAAAGTTTTACAGGAAGCCCTATTTATACTGTGGGATGAGTGCACTATGGCTAACCGTGCTCATATGGAAGCAGTAAACCGCACGTTAAGAGATTTAAGAAGCTGTGATAATATTTTTGGAGGCGTCAATTTTCTTTTCGGAGGGGACTTTCGGCAGAGCTTACCAGTCGTAGCAAAGCGGACATCATCAAAGCGTGCCTTAAAACAGCGGCTTTGTGGCATGGTATTAAGAAGTTGCATTTGCGGACAAATATCAGAGCCCATCTTATTAGGATTGGTTCAGAGTTCCCTCACTCCGTGCTTAGTATTAGAAATGGAAGTATGCAAAATATCGATGGATCCATCATTGTAGATTCCAGAATTGGTAAAGTGGTGCGCTCCCTAAACGATCTCATTTATGAAGTGTATCCAGATATTGAAAATATTTTAAGCAAACCATACAACTGGCTATACGAGAGAGCAATTGTCTCGCCAAGGAATGTTACTTTTGATGAGATTAATAGCATCGCTATGCAAAAAATTGGTGGAGAAATTAAAGAGTATGCTTCCATCGACACAGTACTTAACCTTGAAGATTCCGTCCACTAATCTACTGAATTCTTAAATTGATTACATACGGCTGACTTACCGCCTCATAAACTAACTCTTACAAATGGGATTCCAGTTATCTTCGACCATCCGCACTTTGTAATGGCACACGACTGGTAGTACAAAAATTGCATAGCAATATTATAGAATGCATTATTCTTACAGGATCAGCAGTCGGACAAACAGCGTATATTCATTGTATACCTATGGTTCCAAAAGACGTGCCATTTCAGTACAAACGTATTCAGTTTCCTGTAAAAGTTTCATTCGCTTTACAATTAACAAAGCTCAAGGAATTGATTTGCGCTCAGAATGCTTAACACATGGTCAATTATATATTGCTTTATCAAGAACTGGAAATGCCGACAATCAAACCATATTACTGCCTTTAAATGACAAAACTAAAAATGCTGTGTATATCGAAGTGCTTTAAAACACTATTTAACTTAAAAAGTCTTTGTAGCCAGTAAATAATATTAATCTACATATATAGAAAACATAAAAAAACGCTTTTTCTTTAAAAATTAGAATTTAAAAAAATGCGTACAACGTCGCATACGGGTAGCTAGTTTTATATGTATAGATTAGTGCTATATCACAACAAACCGGTCGGAGCCGAAAAAAAGATGCAGTCCATTGAATTAAGAAATGCACGGAAAAAAATACTAATTTCTTTAAATTAAATATCTATATATACTGGATGGAAAATGAAGTCATGTAATGACATTTTAAATAATTATAAAGATGCCTCTTATGATAAACAATAAGTGTTCTATTAAGGTGCTGTTCGTTTCAGAGTTCTGTCACTTGAAACAAGTATGTATTTTAAAATTTTTTTATGTAGGCATCAGACCCATGACTTTACTGGCCTAGTTTTCAAACTTGAAATTATATTTGCTCCCAAATCTTGTAAAACCGGGTCACCCAAGGGGTGTAGTATTAGTAACAAGTATAAAACACGACAAAATGTTACCTTCACCAATATAATTTTTCCCGCCGAAATCCCACTGTGTGCCGTGGGATAATAGTATTACATTTAAGATTGGATTTGAAATAAATGGCAATGCCACCCCCTCTATGACCAGTGAACCTATCATTCCTTAACAATGAAAAATCACAAAGGGCATAAGCAGAGTTAGCAGCACAAGGTTTAAACCATGTCTCAGTTACACAGACCACATCAATATTTATTTCCCGTAACATGAAGCTTAAATATTCAAGTTTATCAATCGATAAACTTCAAGCATTAGGGACGTTTTCTCGACTGCCTGTTAAAGATAACCGGTGCTTGGACTGCCAGCCAAATTTGTCGCTCACATGCTTAAACAGACAATCGATAAAAGCCGATAAATCAGACCGGCCGTCAATTTTTAGAAGGCAGTCGAGAAAACGGCCCTTAAAGTGGCAATGTCTGGTTAACACTAGTCGGAGGTACAACTTCCGATTAAGCACATCGACTGCTTTATCGATCACATGTTATTTGTAGGTAGTCGGTAATGTCGATAACGATGTTTAACTGGAAGGTAGTGATAACCAGACATTGAACAACCGGCCCTTATAGTGTATCTATACAAGGTACTAATCATATGGATCACAGTTTGGGAGGCTTGCGAAACATTCAGTTGCGAAGTACAAATAGAAGGAAAGGAAAGAAATGAAGTAGATGTGAAATAAAAGGAGGATAGAATCTGTCATGGCTATTATAAAAATAAGCATAAAAGCAAAAGCAAATCATACAAATCTTCAATATTAACTAAAATAATAAAACATATGCTAAGCTTAAGTGGCGGCTGCTAGATGATCTATGCTCTCACGATTAAGAACTTTTACCCCTTCACTTCCGGCATGTTTTGTTTTGCGTAAATTTGTCCCCGTATTGAGAATACACTCACCAGCCGCTTTTGTCTTATTAGTAGCGGCTGCTAGACGCTCAACGCCCTCATGATTAAGAACTTTTACCCCTTCACTTCCGGCAAGTTTTTTTTGCGTAAATTTGTCCCCGTATTGAGAATACACTCACCAGCTGCTTTTGTCTTTTTAGCTGAGTAGCTAGTCGCATAAGCTCACGGTTCTTCCTTGTCAAGCATTCATGAACAAAGATCTTTTCATCAGAATCGATTCCAATATTGCGGAGAGTTAATGCCTTATGGCTAGATTTGAGAAATCCGACAACTGCTACGAACAAACGAGAGCGATCATAAGCAGAATTTAATTTTACAATAATGATGGGAGAGGTGTTTGCGTTGTTGGTGCTTTTGCTTAATTAACCAATTGTTTAATAATGGCTTGTTCAGGTAATACCATGGTGATTTCTCAAATGAAAAACTGTTCCGATGAAGTGCGAGAAGAAACTCATTTGTAGACCACCTGCACAAAGCCAGAATTCAGAGAGCGTTTTACCAAGAACATTGTTCAATCAAAGACGCTGCTGTGCAAATTATATCGTTCGATTTTGCGCAAACTGTGCATTATCCAGTCAGCCCTCAACAACCAGGAAGTGCTTATTTCAAAGCTAAAAGGAAATGCTCTGTATTTGGTATAACTAACGAAAAAGAAAAAGTTCATGTACTACAATTTCATTCTTTATAAATCCTATAAAAAATTTTGCATGGCAAATTTTTTACAATTATTTCTTGTTTGTTATTTTCAGTTCAATTACTTGGCCGTAGAAAACGTTGGATATCTCATGTGGGGTATTTTTAAAAACCTGAACGCGACTATTTCACTTAACTTTCTCCTTACAGGACACACCAAGTTTTCCCCTGACAGATTTTTTGGATTATTTAAATCAATCGTAGCTTAGTGCGTATGCTACGTTGATAATTACGAAAATCGAATGAACTGTGTAACCGCCTCATCCCACTCCGGTCATAATAAGGCAGTTTCTGCCAAAGATCTTATTTGGTACGACTGGGGCAACTATATCAAACAATTTTACAAGCCATTGGTTGGTATTACTTCATACCATCATTTTAAAATTTTAAGAGATGGCGTTGAAGTGAAACTGTTTACCGATTCTGAAGATGCTGCTGAATTTGAATTACTGCTAAGTCCAGTAGATAATCTAACGCCAACTGTTATTATTCCTGAAGGTCTCACTTTGGAAAGGCAGTGGTATATTTATAATAATTTGAGAGATTTTGTTCACGACAAAGTAAAAGCTGACTCAATTGCACCTCTACCAACACAGAAAATACCTCAAAAAAAGAATGCAGCATCCACATCAACAAAGAAAACATCCAAGTCAACGAAGAAAGAACAAAACGCGACATCCGCTCCAAAAAAAAAAAATAATCATCCAAATGAAGGTTTGAAAAAAAAAATCACAAGAAAGAGGAAACATCGAAAAAGCCCAAAGGAAGAAAAAGAGATGTTCAAATTATTATTTTTTTCTTGCATTTATGTAATTTACGTTAAACTTGGGTAATCTGTTACAAAGATAAAAAAATAGGAATTTTTGGTTTGTTTAATAGAGAGGTTAATGGAAAAGTGCTTAGTTTTCAATTTCTACAAATTTTCATTAAAAAACATCGTTTTTCCGACCACTGGTGCAATAGATCAAAAAAAGCAATTCTTGATCTATTTGCAATTTTTTCGCGATTTTTATAATTGCTGTTGAACTTTAAGGATGATTTCCAGCAAATGTTTCAAATTTAGGAGTCAGCGGTTTGTTCCATTGGAAAATACGTTCAATTTTCTATAAATTTCGATCAAAAAACAAAAATTTATTTTTCCGACCATCGATAACTTTCTATAGTCCAGGTCAGCGATGGGCGTAATCAGGAAAATTAATAATTGAATAAAAAATAATAAATAATCATTCATCATTCAAATAATTTTGAATGACGAATAAATTTTTATTCTTCATTGAAGTAATTTCGAATGACGAATAAATTTTTATTCATCATTCAAGTAATTTCGGATGAAGATTAAATTTTTATTCTTCAATCAAGTAATTTCAAATAACGAATACATTTTTATTCTTCATTCAAGTAATTTCGAATGACGAATAAATTTTAATTTATCGTGGAGAAATATCGAATAACGAATAAATTTTTATTCATCATTCAAACAATTGCTGATGAAGAGTAAATTTTTATTGATGAAGAATAAATTTTTATTGACCAAGCCGGGACCAGTTTAGGACCAGTTCCGGAACTAGTTCCGTACCCAGTTTGGGATCAGTTTTGGAGACAGTTTGGGACGAGTTCGGGACCAGTTCTGGAAGCAGTCTCGGCCAAGTTCTGGAATCAGTTTGGGATCAGTTCCGTAACCAGTTCCGGAGCCAATATAGGACCAGCTCCGGGATCAGTTTGGGACCAGCTCGGGGCCACTTCCGAAAGCAGTTTGTGACCAGTTCCGGAGCCAGTTTATTGAATAAAATTGTATTCTTCCTTCGAAATTACTTGAATGATGAACAAAAATTTATTCGTTGTTTGAAATTACTTGAATAAATAATAAAGCTCTACCCAGAATTGCAGCTGACGACGGTAAACCGGTCAACGATAAGTGGGCAACGGTTCAGTTGCCGCAGTGAAATCCGTCAGAGTAACAATTGCGGCGAACGACGGCGACCTGTATTTCCTCACTTCTTCGATAAGCTTCTCATTATCCATTTCTTTTTATATTTATTTTTATTTCTAAAAATATTTCAACCATTTCAAATATAAAACTGAAATTAATTTAAGTGGGAGTCAGATCAATCAACACTCAATCAAATGTGTGCCGTCTCCGTTGGACGGTAAAAATAGAAATAAATTTAAATCAACCAAAAAACGGCGGCGGTAAAAACGCTGCCGTCGCAATTATGTGGCATTCCATATGTCTCTTTGAGTTTTAATTTTGACAGCGGTTAACCGTCGACCGCTTTTCCGTCGTCCGCTGCAATTCTGGGTAGAGCTTAGCTTGAAAATTTATAAATAAAAATAAAAATGTATTCTTTCATGCCAAATTATTTGAATTATGAATAAAAATTTATTTGTTATTTGATATTTCTCAATGATGAATGAAAATGTATTCGTCATTCGAAATTACTTGAATGAAGAATAAAAATTTATTCGTCATTCGAAATTACCAGAATGAAGACTTACAATTTATTCTTCATTCGAAATTACTTGAATTATGAATAAAAATTTATTCGTTATTTGAAATTGCTTGAATGAAGAATAAAAATGTAATCGTCATTAGAAATTACTTGAATGAAAAATAAAAATTTACTCGTCATTTAAACAGAAAAATTATGAATAAAATTTTATTTTTTATTTGAATAAAAATTCATTTCAAAACGCCCGTCCCTGGTCTAGGTCACATATGTATACATCATATATCGAATATCCCTATTGTTTAATCAGGATCATCGCAATAAGTCCTCGTTATTTATCTAATGAGCCCCAAATATCCTCCAGCCATGCACATGGGCCTGTCCAACCCATAAGAAATGTATATTATTGTTTCTAACTAAATGTATAAAAAAATCACAATGAAATTAAAATTTAGACTTACATGCTGCTTCTGCATTGACCATTTCAGCGTACGGCTTCTTTTCATTTCAAGAGAGTTCAAAAGAGGTTCAAGGCGAATTTATACAAGTTGGTGTTATCAGGCAAGCTAATTTCTTTTTTTTCGTTTGGCTTACATGTATTTTGTTTCTGCTTTTACTGATTTGACAGCGCACCCGCGAAAAGCAAAAACAAAGTACATGTAAACTCTGCGGCAAATTCAGATTTTGACATTATGCCCATGAAAATACACAAACAAAATACATGGGATCGTTGTTTTTGTAATGTTGCTACCACCTTGTATAAATTCGCCTTGAGGAGGTTGGAGCAGGTTTGTCAAAGCGAGCGAATCTATGTGTATGTGTGTATATCGCGCCACATGCACCCACGAACGTCGAGAAAAAAATCACACACAATCTCTGCGCAATAATTAAAATTTTCCAATTTTTTTTTATTAGGCACTTATTTACTGAATATATTACATTACATAAAATTTTTACTTATGATTTCACTATTTTTACTTTTTTCTTAACATTTTTCTTATTTAAAAATAACTCAGACTGGCCTGTAAGTCATGAAAGAACATGCTCATAATGCTTATATAGCAATTTTACACTACACGTTTGCTATGGTATTTTATTTTATTTTTTATCCCCTTACATTTTTATATACGACGCGCTATTTAATTTTATATTTACTCTAATTTACATAATTTTCCCTGATCTAAAGGTTTGCAGCAGGTTTGTTAAAGCGACCGACGATTCGAATTAATATGTACGTACGTACATACATATATCGCTCCACATGCACCCACGAACACCGAGAAAAAATGGCACACAACTCTTCTGTGCAATAATTAAACTTTTACAATTTTTTTTATTAGGCTCTTATTTACTGAATATATTACATTATACATATAAAACTTTTACTTACATATAATTGCACTATTTTCACTTTTTTCATGACATTTTTCTTATTTAACATGAACTCAGCTTGGGCTGCAGGTCATGAATGAACATGCACATAATGTTTATACAGCAATTAAACCACACTTTTGCACAGTAATTTATTTTATTTTTTATCCCTTTACACTGTTTTCAATAATTTGATAACACTTGCATAATTATTTTAAACGTCGCGTTATTCTTTAATTTTATATTTACTAATTAACACAATTTTCACTGAACTACTACCGATCACGAACCGTATTTAACCCGACTTACCGACCGAAGACCGCGAACATCAAACACCAAATCCAGACTGAGTAAATGTGAGAGAAATATGTAAACAGGTATGCGTAGATCAAGGGCGCAAAACGAGTGGCAGAATGGTTTTTATTCTGAGTTGTAAACAAAAATAATCATAATCTAATATATAAAAGAAAGCGACGTTAGTTACTAATCTTATAACTCAAGAATGCCTGGACCGATTTCGATGATTCACACCAATTCGGCCTGGTCTCCGGCCAAACAAGAAGAATACCCAAGAAAATTCCCAAAAAATCCCCGAAAAAAATTATAAAGAAAATTCATTTCCCCATACATTTTGTATGGAGCGATTTTACGACGCTATCTTGATGATCGATAACGTCAATACCGTACATCCGATTGTGGAAACACACACATCAACTTGTTTGTCTCGAAGAGGAAGCGGTTCTTAGCTATATTTACAATAGGGTTACCACCTATTTTAATAGTCAAATTTAATTAAATTATATATAAGTTATTTAAAACATTAAAATATGGATGTCGAACGGTTCGTCTCGGCAAGCAGAAGGTTAGTAGCTATATTTTTAAGAGAGTTGCCACCTGTTTGAAAAGTCAAATTTAATTAAATTTTACACAAGTTACATATATGAAATATTAAAATATGGGTGTCAAACGAAAGAGTGTTAAGAAATATTTAGTTTGAACATATTATGCATACGTGGTACACATTGGCAAGAAAGTTCAATAGAAGGAAACGGGTGCAATTGTTCCAGAGCACCCTGGTATGTATTGGTCCGATGCAATGGGACGTGTGTATACTGTTTATCCAAATAACGCCGAGTGTTATTGTACTTTATTCTTTGCTTTGAAAACCGTGGAAGGAGTAGAATGCCAAACGTATAGAAAAGCATGCTTTAAACTCGGCTTACTTGAGAATGATCAGCATTGAAACACAACTCTGACCGAAGTTTCATTACCGTGTCATCCAAATCAAATACGAACTTTGTTTGCGAGAATTTTAACAACATGTGGGAAATGTATCGTGAGGGCTTCAGCGATGACATTATAAGACAAGCACGAGCAGCCGATCCAAATCAGAAATATTCAGGTGACATTTTCAATGAACCTCTAATATTGATTGATGGTTTATGCATGCCAATCAAGCACATACATTTGCTAACTCAAGGTGCCAGCCTGCATTTTCAACTTTATGTATTACTACTTTAAGCTACGTGGAGTGAAACCCGCTGGTAAAAGCTAGTATAATAATAATTGTAAAAAAAATTATCCAAATAATTAAAATAATATTGGTGCGATAAGTAATAATAATGATCAAAATAATTAAAATTAAATTCATCCGAAAAAGTTAAATAAAATTTTACAAAATCATAAAATACAACAACAAAAATTAAATAAATTTCAAAAATAAATAAAAGATAAAGAAATTAATTAATAAAATGTAAATAATTAAAACAAAATTAGAGAACTAATAGGAAAAATGCTTATCGATCACATGAATATAACAGGCAGTCGATAAAACAGTGGATTTGTTTTAAGGGAACTTAAGTTTGCACAGATAGTCCAGAAAACCGCCCTGTACGTGAAGTTTGTGAGGGAGTGTGTGAGTATGTTTATTGCTCTTTCACGCCAAGAAGGCTGGGCGTATTTCAATGCATTTTTGTGCACAGATATGTAGGTTATAGCCTGTATAAGCATATGGGATTGCTTTGAAGAGAATTGTAAACTTTTACCACCTAATGAAAAAGTTAAATATATTGAATCAACAACAACAAGCCTGAGCCATAAGCCCTGCCAGCTAGTGCTTCTTTTCTTTGTAAAATAATAATTGCATTATTGTTTTTCATTTAGTTTATTATTTTTCATTTAATAAATAAATAAATAAAGTATTAAACTAGAGAGCTTTAAGAAAGCTTTGTTTCGAAAATATTTTAAGAGGGTCACCAACTCTTTAAAAATTTGAAATCAATTAAATTAACAAGTTAACTGAAATATTTTAATATGGGTATCAAATGAGAGAGTTTAAAGACGGTTTTATTTAATATTTTCAAAGATCTATTAATCCTCCTTTCAAAACATATCTAAATTTTACAGGGACCGTAACGGTTATGATCTTTATAATAAAAATCATAATTTAACCGTTAAAATTTTATTTCTATTTATTCGGTCAAATTTAATCGTTATTTTATGATTTTTATTTTTTCGACCAAAACAATCTTTATTTTTGATTTTTATTTTCTCGATTAAAAAATAATCGTTATTTCTGATTTTTATTTTTTCGATCATAAAATATTTAAAGCGGTTAAAATGAGCGAAAAAATAAAAATCAAAAATAACAATTATTTTTTAATCGAAAAAATAAAAATAAAAAAAAACAATTATGTTTTGATCGAAAAAAGAAAAATCATAAAATAACGATTATTTTTTGATCGAAAATCATCATATTTAACGATTATTTTCGGTCCCTGAAATTATAGCAATTCGCATATAAATAGTGAACGCTGCAGTAATTAAATAAAGTATTATTGCCCAAATTTCACTAAATAGTTTTGGTATAGAATGGCCTGTCCCTATACTTTTCGAACTAATCCATGTAAAAATGCAAATCTGCGCGAAAGGGAACAGACCCACACAGGGATGCACGAAAAAAGATAAACGTTCCCAAAGTTGGCTAGCGACAACTTTGTTGAAGATGATTGTTGAAAGGCCCTTTACAACAGGCGATTGTTTTTTTTTTTTTTCAACTAAAAGTTGCATGGAAAATCGTCTCATGTAAACACCGTATAAGCAACACTATGAGTATGAAGCTTTATAGTGAATAGCATTTTGAACTAGTTTTTACCAAAGCTTCTTCGACATTTGCTATTACACTTAGTCCACCGTGGTTCGTGTGGCGTGGTTTTATTGGAAACACTGGCTTTCTTAAGCGTTTATATTATTTAAAAGCATATCATAAAGGTACAAAACGAACACCTAAGACGGCTTATAGACTTATTTTATGAACAAATATGGGTGTACCCAAGGCACATTAAACAGGTAGCAGCAGCAGGGTTGCAGTATTAATTTTTTTCATTCGAAGTGGCCCATGAATTGTAGTTTTTGCTTACGTTTTACTCTGCAAAGTCAATGTTTTTTACCTTTAATGACATTTTAGAGTATAAAATCATCTTTATAAAATTGCAATTTTTACTTTTAATATCTGGATGAAATGGTTTCCTTTAGCAAATTTTTTCCATACTTAGGTTCAAAACACATGATAAGTCGAGAAATAGCACGAGGCTTACGAGGCAAATGCCTAGGGCGACATATTGTAAAGGGCGGCATACAGCCTCAATGGGATGAAAATTTCTCAAAAGCATTACCTTTCAGTTATCTTTGAATATATGTGCTTAACATCATGTTCAAATATCCATCAAGTAGCCACTTGCTCCTCTCAGATTCACTATACTATACTATACTATACTATACTATACTATACTATACTATACTATACTATACTATACTATACTATACTATACTATACTATACTATACTATACTATACTATACTATACTATACTATACTATACTATACTATACTATACTATACTATACTATACATATAGTCATGTGAAGAAAATACTATACTATACTATACTATACTATACATATAGTCATGTGAAGAAAATAGGCACACGACATCTTGACCAGTTTTGACTAATTTTCTTTGGTTTGTTTAGTGTTTATTAATTTTTTATTGAAGTCTAGTTCGTTATATAATATTTTTCAATAAAATAAAGGAGCTCCTTGTGCTATGTGTATCTACTGTACACTCCCCGACGAAACAAAAGGGTCTAGCAAAAGCCATGTAAATTAAAATTTCTAAATTTGTAAAAAAATTAGAAAAATTCAACAGAGTTGCAAAACGAAATTTTTCTAGTTTGAAGTGTCCACAAAATATCGTTGATTTTTGTATTTTTTTTTTGCTAACGGTGTCACGCATTTTCATCCATTATGTTCGACAACTTTTAATGCATGGAAGAAAATACTAACCTCTTCTTCTTTATTGGCGCTGAAAATAATAACACCGTCGCCAAAAAATTATCAAAAATCAACGCGAATTCTCAGCCTCTTAAAACTTGCAGTTTATTGTACTAGAATTAAAAAGGCTACAAAACTGCGTACTTGAATTATTTGTAAAAGGTACGAATAAAAAGTTTGTTGTTGTTGTGAAAATTTGTTGAATTTCTTTACATAGTTTCAAATTTGGATTTATGTGTATGGTGTTTAAGTATTCTATAATAAACTAGTTATAAATATTCAACAAACCAATAAAAATAATTCAAAACTGGTCAACATATCGTGTCCCCATATATATGAATTTGTATAACGTGTTTCCATGAACGTTTCCCTGGTAGCCTATATCGTTTTGTACCAACGACTGATAAATTTACATACTTCTGTGCATTAAACATTTTAGATAGTAAAAAAGTATATTTTCGTAGTTTGGAAAAAAATAGCAGTATCCATTTTTGGAGTCCAAAAAAAAGTGTAATACTGCGAATAAAAATATATGTACATACGAGCGTTACTCATACGCCATACACGTACATACTCGTACATGGCGTATGAGTAACATTATTTTCTGCTCATATTTCATACAAAATCATCATTGCGCATTTTCATTTGACCATTCACAACTTTTTCATTTATACATCCATTTTCTTCGTTAGTAGCTTGATTTTTTTGTAAAAGAACAGGATTTAATACAAATGAAAGAAAAAAATTACAATACACATTTAATTAATGTTTTTAAAATAATGCATAATAATGCCCCGTGTCATAATTAACCAAGCCTGGAATAAGCCCACATGTTCTGCGGATTTCCTCCGGATTGAAAACGTTTTGGTAACTCTAATCAAAAGCATTTGTGAAGAAAATAATCAATTAAAAAACTTGCATGATCTGACAGCATGATGTGATAGAAAAATTTGAGGAAATTGATCACATTTGCTAATGCATGATAGAAATTCTGTATGATAAAGCCATATATGTAATACTTCTATATTGCCAGTACACACAAAGTACATTCCCCAACATCAGAGTGCCGATATATTGTAAAAAGAAAGAGAGATCCGATAGCGAATGTACC
>JAPVRG010296342.1:8229-24667 GCA_029783565.1 Rhagoletis cerasi
TACATATTTTTGCAAAGTAAATTATACGTTCTTGGCAAGCATGGAATTGTTATTATGCACTGACACCTTGCCTATGGGGCAGTGAACTTTTTAAAGTGGAATTTTAGTTAGAGTTTAAAAATGTTGCTGATATGGAAGTTTCGAAAGCACCATTAATTTTTCATCAGAAATTTTAAAACTATTAGACATAATGTCATAATGGTCTTATGCCGGATTTCCACTAGGCATTGAAATGACGAAAAATTGGAGCCATTTAAAAAATGCCATGTGGAAATGAACTTAATGACTATTTTTTGAACGTAATGACACGATTATTTTTTAATGCCCAACTTTGTCATTAAAATTTTTGCCATTTAATGCCTAGTGGAACATTCACGTCACAAAAACTAGGAAACTTTAATCAAAGAATAATATGAAAAGGTGGTAACTGAAGCAGGCTTCTGTACAGGATGAAAAGAAGAGGTCGTAATATTATATCATGCGAAAGGCATTTAAATATGTGGCAAGCTCATATGCCAAACTTAAAGATACTTAAAGATACCGCTGCAATGATATTAACAACACGAAAGAGGTTTCCAGGCTGTATAAGGTACTTCAACAGGACCTAACGGCTGATGGATCTTATACCACGTAGCCGCTGGACACTTACGAGAGTCTCTTGAAAACCCATTTTCCGAGTAGCAGGCTGACTCCTGAAACAAGCAAAAATATGGAAGTTGATTATATTACTGGAATGGTCACCAAACCAAACTGGTATACAGCAATATGGGTGGCTCAGTCACCAGTTTTCTCAAGCCAATTTTGCCGACTTTTAGTCTCCTAGTGCAGATGATGTGGACACCGTGGGGGCGGCAGGCTCATGGAAGCTTTAATAAAAGTTGTTAGGGCCTGTCTGATATTTGGCCATATTCCCACTCTTTGAAGTAGAGACTACTCTAGAGTCATCATGTTTTCTATCTGACTGTGAGGCAGAAGTTGAAGGAAAATGCTTTTTATTTGGCAGGAGACTCCATACTAACGTTATTGCAAAACTTCACTGACATTCAATATTACGCGGATGATTTTTGTGCACTATCATAAGAAAAATCTATCGCCGAGATCCGAATAAGATTGATGTGAAGTGCATTCTACAGCAAGACAACCTTAGTCTTATTTACATAGTAAAAAAATTAAGGTTTAACCTTATAATTCTTAAAATAATAATAATAATAATAATAATAATAATAATAATAATAGATTGGCGCGTACACATATGTTAGTGTTTGGACGAGCTTCTCCTCCGATTTATGGCGTGCGCTTTGATGTTGTCCCACAAAGGGGAGGGACCTACAGTTTAACGCCGACTCCGAACGGCGATTGTATTTTTGTGAGAAGCTTTTTCATGGCAGAAGTACCCTCGGAGGTTTGCCATAGCCTGCCGAGGGGTGACCGCTGTTAAGAAAAAACCTTTTTTCTAAACTTTTTTTTTTCGACGTTGCTCTGGCCAGGGCTTGAACCCAGGCCTTCGGAGTGGAAGCGCGCACTGCCTACCACTACACCACAGCGGCTACAATTAATTCTTAAAAGCTGACATGAAAAACACGACGAGATGGTAAATCGAGCGCTGAAAACTTTTGGGCAGTGTTGGAGAGCTTTAAGTAGGTCACTGGGTTTCAGACCGGCTATGGCTATACATCTTTATATATAAAAATGAATTGCTGTTCGTGTGTTATAGCATAACTAAAGAACCGCTCAACAGATTTGCTTCGTTAATATTTCATTTTGTGTCTTTCTGTCTGTAGAAGGTTTGTAAAGAGAAAATTAGAAAAATGGTGTTGCTAGATATCTGCAATATCAGAAAAAAAAATTAATTATAGATAAGCCGCAATAATGCTATTTCACTGAGAATGTATACAAAAAATTAATTCAGAAAAAATTTTGGATAGGGTTGCCACCATTCGAAAAAATTGTTATATATAACAAGAAAAGAGGTCTAAGTTCGGAAAAACCGAACATTAAATACCCGGCGCACGTATGAAGTATCGTTTTTTCACGATGCTAAAACCTACCGTTACTTGGTAAACACGGGTGGTTTTTTACCCTTTTTCAAACATTATCGATAATATGCTCAGTTAGAATTAAAGAAATAATTTAGCTGTGCTTGGTACAAATCGATAAAGCGGCTACCGATATAAACTTAAGTAGTCATAAGTGGGCGGTGTCACGCCCCTTTTCCCTAAGTCCATAAAAATCTTACTTCTTGTTACGAGATTCTTGTGCGTACCAGCTTTGAGTAAACTACCGTTTCTACCGTTTCTAAATTTCGAAATATCAATGTTTTCATATTTCTGCAATTTACCGTTATATGGAAAGTGGGCGTACTTTTAGCCCGATTTTAACCATATGTAATCATAAGTGGGCGGTTCCACGCCCATTTTCTAAAAATTTGTTATAATCGTACTTCTTGCTAAGGAGTAAATTATCTTAAGTAGTTACCGATTTATCACAGATTTTGTATTTCTGTAAATTACCGTTATATGGAAAGTGGGCGTGGTCATTGTCCGATTTAAAAAATATCTGAAATTGGTAAAGCGGCTACCGAGATATACATGTAAATCCATAAGTGGGCGTGGCTACGCCTATTTCCAAAAATTTATAACATTCTTATTACTCGTTAATATATCATTGTATATATCAATTTTGAGTCAATAAGCTTCAGTAGTTACTAAAATATCGCAGTTTTTGTATTTCTGAAAATTACCGTTATATGGGAGGTGGGCGTGGTTGTTGTCCGATTTCGCCAATTTTCAATACGATCCGTCCTTATCCCAATAGAAGTACGCGTACCAAGTTGAGATATCTTAATTTTTACTCGAGTTATCGTGTACACGGACGGACGGACAGACAGACATGGCTTAATCGATTTCTCTTTTCATTCAGAGCGTTTTGGTGCTCGTACAGATATGTCTACAGCGATATCGATTCCTTTAGGCTATTACAAACAACCGTTAAGTGAACAAAGTTATAATACCCTTGTGCACACAGTGCGCTCGGGTATAAAAATGGATTGCTTTCATGTGTTATCGCATAACTCAAGAACGGCTCAACGTCTGTCTGTAGAAGGTATGTAAAGAGAAGATTAGAAAAATGGTGTTGTCAGATATCTGAAATATCAGAAAAAAAATTCAATATAAATAAGCCCCAATAATGCTATTTCACAGAGAATGTACAAAAAAATTAATTCAGAAAAAAATTTGGATAGGGTTGCCACCATTCGAAAGAAATTTGTATATATAAAAATGGATTGCTTTCATGTGTTATCGCATAACTCAACAACGGCTCAACGGATTTGCTTCGTTTTTATTTCATTTTATTTCTTTCTGTCTGTAGAAGGAATGTAAGGAAAAAATTGGAAAAATGGTATTGCCAGATATCTGAAGTATAAAAAAAAAATTTTATTTAAATAAGCTTGCAGTTATTTTCACTGAGAATGTTTGCAAAATTTAATACGAATAAAATTAGGACAGGGTTGCCACCATTCAAAAAAACATTCATATATAAAAATTAGTTTAAAGGTGTTTGTGATCGCATCACTCACGAAGAATCAACGGACAAACTTTGTTTTACTTTTATTTTGTTTGGTTCTTCTTATAGTAGGCTTGAGGAAAAAAAAATTGTAATGGTGTTGCCAGATGTCTGCAATAACACAAAATCTTTTTTTATACATTTACACATTTTATACATTTTATACATACAGCATTAAGTTCAAGGCGTGGTACGGTGATCCTCTTTAGTGGGCCACCTTTGTTTTAGACATCAAAACCGGCATGTGTATGCTTCCGTCAGTTTTAACGAAACGAATGTAGCACACATCATATACGCTTTGAAAATGCATGCAGTTGGCACTTGATTGATTTGGATTATGTGTGAACGCATAGATCGATTTTGAGTCCCATTTACAGCACAGCGAGACGCGAGACTCGCCTTCGAATTCGATTACGATACCACTCGCAGAGATACATCGCATGTTTATTTGCAAAGACGCGATGACATTTACAATATTTTCTTTTGTTTACAATCACAATACATAAATATATTCGCATTTTTATTAATCAATTCATAGCTTTACTTTTGTCAAATCTAATTTCTGCATGGTGGCAATTGTGAGTCAAAACATAAAATACATCGCTCATATTAAGTACAGGCAAACGAAAGTAAAAAGTAAAAAAGCATAAAGTAAGAAATAAACCTTGAAACTAACTTGAACCGCAGTAAAGCTTCTGGTGGGATTGGGCTAGGGATTCTAGACCTTTCTGTCTCAAAAGGGGTTAGCTAAATATTTACGTGGACAGGGTATCAGAATTAATACTTTTCAAGTCTTACATTTGCTATTTCCTTAACATTTTCAAATTAATTCAACCCCACTGACCATTTTCGCTGGTTAGCTGATGCGTAGTGTTACTTTTATTGTACTTCAGAACATCAATTTTTACCAACTCCGCATCAACATACATAAACTCAATTTGCGTTGGCATTAATGACCAGCATTTAGCCATTTGACAGCTACATAGAACAGTCAGTCACTCTGTCATGGCTTCGTGGCAGCCAGCTTAGCTTTCGGTAACAGACCAACAGTTTGGCCAAGTCAATCAACCAGCAGCAGTCATTTGCTTGACACATAGCAAGTAGCAATCTATAATGCACAGCAACGCTGTTATCATTATCATCATCACCACATATTGCCATATCGGCATAGCCGTGGCAGCATTAGCACGTAATGAATATGAATGCCAATTATGCATTTGGCAAGCGTCGCTAAGTTGGAAGTGTTTTAACATACACGTACATACATACGTTTATATGCATAGAGACATATACATATGTAAGTACTTATGTACTTATGTAGAGTGTAGGGGGAAGAGTGTACGATTCCATAAGCGGCCACTTCATAGCGCTCATGAAATAACTTTAATTAGTTGATGGCGTTTTTTTTGTGATCATATCTTTGCTAACAAGATTTTTAGTGTTTTCTTCTTATGCTGAAATTCGTACAAGAAAATTAATGACCTGCATGCCAATTTTTTCTGTCAAAAAAGCACTCGGCTCGAAATGGTAGGTGTTCTTATTTGTCAGGAAAATAGGATTAGGTATTTTATATATTTCTTGCTATTCAAAGTTCCGCTCTTAAAAATAGAAAGTCGTTCTAAATAGAAAATTGTGCCTAAAGAAAATTTAAACTGCAAAATTGTTTATATAGATATGTATGTTCTCTCAACCAAAAATGTGTAGTTATTATTTCAAATCGGGAAAAACACCCCTGCTTATCAAAAAGGCGAAAAAAAGATAATGAATACGTGCGCCGGGTATATTAGGTTCAGTTTCGCCCGAGCTTATACTTCTTTACTTGTTTTTTTTTATGTATGTTACCGGATACCTTTTGACCACGTGAACCGTTTTCGATAATGTGGTACCTCAAAGGTGGTCCCATACTAATTTGGTTTAATTCCGAACATTCGATCATGAGGAAATTAACGGTTAACCTAAACTTTTGTATGCGAATCGAAGTCGGTTTTATTTTTTGCTTAAAAATTACTTTTATTTATAAAGAACTGTGACTTTGTTCTTTTATTTCATAAATTCCACCCCTGGAATATTTATTCCCCTCTCAATATTCAGCAGGAGTTCTAGTCCGTTCCTTCTTTGCTTTAACTAACTCACCAACAATGACTATTCATTTATTTTTGGCTAACATTTATGTACTTCCGCCATGCGTCTATGTTCATTCCCTTAAGCTCACTGCTTCGCTGCTTAACTCATCTCCTGTTGTTGGTTAGTCAATCAGCTGCGTCCAACGGGGGCGCACTCCATCACCCAAATATCATTGACAAATTACACTAACGCTTTGTGGGTTATGGCAAAAGTCTGTATTTATCGTTGTTTACGCTGTACCAATAAAAACTTTCGGACAAGCTACCATCCAGGGAAAGCTACCAGTTGTAAACTAAAATGCTACCAATTTGCGTTCCAGGCCAACTAGTTCACGTTGCATACTTTTTCAGTGTTAGCGATTGGTATTTTTAACATGGCGATGTCATATGAGATGCCAATTGTCCGCTCCTGCATCAGTTCCATACCAGTTAAATACCAGTTCGCTGGGATTAAAAAAATTGTAGTCCAGTAATACCCCAAAATCACCGTATTTGGACCAAACAAATCTGCGTCAGTTCATACCAGTTAAATACCAGTTCGCTGCGCTAAAAATGACTCTAGTCCATTTTTAGTCTGAAATCACCACTTTTAGATGATTGGATTAACAGAAAAAAATAATTAAAAAAGTGCTTTCTGTGATTTGTGATATATGAAAATAAAGCTATTTGTTTCGATATTCTTATAGCAAAAGTATGGGGAATACTTTTTAACAGTATTTTTATGTTTATTTCAAAATTAAGACAAAATATCTTATGACGATTTAAATAATTAAAAGGAAAGGTTATACATTGAAGGGTTAAGTATACAATTACAATGCGTCATTAAAACAAAAACGTTAAAAAGTAGATAAATTCGACGATTACTTCTGATTTTGGAAGGTACATATATATTTGTCAGTTGAATGTAAATAGGACCCATGCTTATAAATAATGTGAATGCCTATCTCAACTTTTACAGGATATGCAAAAACATGAACATCGAATTTTATTGAAACGGCTTTAATTTCATTATGCAAGTGTATTTGAAGGAAATGGTCTTTTATATTGATGTTGATATATTCTTCCAACCATGATGCGTTTGTTTTGATGATTTCGCAATTGGTATTATTCTATTAAGTACTTGTTCATGAACTGGAATTTTTACCCATTATTTTGGTTTTTAACTGCGGGTAACTGGTATAATTATAGTCGATGACGAACTGGTATGACTTCTCCATTGAATACTAGTCAACGAACTAGAATTTCTACCAACTAGTTTACTTTTTTCTACGAGGAACTGGTATAATTATAGTTAATAACGAACTGGTATGACTTCCATACATAAATAATAGTTCATGAACTGGAATTTGTGCATACTAGTTCAGCTTTTCACTGCAGGGTACATACCTACATATGTTCATACATATGCACATATATTCATCCTCTGCCTGTTATTATTATGTATTCTTGCCTTTGCCGTCGTGGCTGCTGCATTGTTTTGGCTCAGAGAGTTTCGCCTTTTATTTTACATATTTTATGAATGAATTTGTTGCTCTCATAGTGAATGGAATTGTTGTTGCTATTTTCTTTTTGTTGTTACAGCCGTTATTGTTCTTGTTTTTATTGTTGCCGCCTTCGCTGTTCGTCGACATGTGCGTTCATGTTTCATCTTGCCAGCCACTTTTAGCAAGACTACTTTGTCTTTGTGCCAATGGGTTCATGTTTCCAGTTCATATTCACTTGCTGTTGGGGTCTAGGGTTTTATATACACATACATATATACATATGTATGCCGTGCATGCTATGCACCTACAGATGCCCATATGTATGTATGTATTTTATTTTGATTTGAATGCTTTGTGTTGAATGTACTCCACTGCTCCCTACAGCAATAAAGCAGCCCGCTGCATCCTTGATTTTTGCTTAAGTTTTGTTTGTGGCGACAAGCAAGCATTTTTTGCGCTTAGTATAATTTTATAAATGAATGTACATACATACATATGTACGCACATATGAGCATACCTGTCCAGTGGCGTAGCTAAGTTGCGATATAGGGGCCGCAGGTGCAATGATAATAGGGCGGCAAAACGATATTTGTTTTTTATTAAGATAAAAAATAATATTCAAACACTTTTTTTCGTACAACATTTTTATTAACAAAATGTCGGGAGTTATTATCAAAATCGATGCCATTTTACAAGAACCCAAAAACTTTCAAAATTTATATTTTTTTTATTAACGAATAAAACTATTTGTCGAGCTAATCGGCGCAAATTCGCATATAAAGTATATCATCGTAATTCCACGTTGCAGCAGTTTCACTTTCAATTGAAAGAATTGTAAGATTTGATAGTCACTTTGACTCATAGTTGATCTAAGTAAGATTTGAATGGCATTTTCTTTTCAACCGAACGATGTTACCTTCTCGTTGTCCTCTTCGCACAAATAAAAAAAAAATGAGGGCAATGAAAAGGCAGCATATTTTGCAGAAAAGAATACGCCATAAGTTTGCTGAATGATCAAAGCTGTCGCTAATGTCTTTTAGGCCCTTAGTGCCATTGAGGAAATGTACAACAAAAGTTAAGTTGATCAAGCGAGAGTTAAATTTTGTCTTTGTTTTTCTTCGCTCTTTTCAATAAAAGTATGACGTCTTGAATATCATTCAGCAAATCTTCTTTGTCGTAGTCACCTGAATAAAATTCGACAATTTTCTGGCATATTTTTCAATTGCGAGAAGCTTATCTTGGTATGATTCTCTGCGTAGTTGTAATGTTTTTCGAATTCGCAAAGAAAACCAAAACAATGGTCAGGCGTCTTCAATTTCGTGAAGCGGGTAGATATTTCTGCTGACTGTTTATCCAAAATTTCAATTACAAAACGTCGCATTTCTGTAACTGTATTTAATCCGATATCTTTAGGGTTTCCTTCTGGCGAGAGTGACGAAATCGATTGTTTCTATGGCATTAATGAATGCTGCTTCCTGTCTGGTATCCATATTTTTCAGTGGCTGTATCTCTCAGCTGCTCAAGAGAAGAAATCACTTCACCCAGTCGCGTTGATGTCGTTGAGATCCATCTCGTCTCGAAATGCCTTTTGACAGTTATATTGACGTATTCTTTCAAGAACGTCCCATTTGTGGATAGAGAATGAAAAAAAACGTGAATAGACGTTGTATTGTTCCGAAAAACGTGATTGCTCGGACATTATCGTAAGCTGCGTGTATTCTCTGCTGAACCCCAGTATTGGTTCGATCATTGTTTGTGCATTATCATATGATTGTCCTCTACAATATTTTAAGTTCAATTCATCTTTGTACATTTTGTTCGTCATAACTTCAGCGACTCCTTCTCCTGCATTGCCTTTCAAGCGAATAAAATCAATGAATGCTTCTCGTATATTAAGTGGAGCTCGATTTGATTTAACAAATCTGAGGATTTGAGACATCTGTACCTCGTGTGCGGCATCAGGAGTTGTATTGAACATTAAACTGTAATATTTAGCATCTTTGCACTTGGAAATTGGAAACACACGCACTTTGTTGCGCATCAGAAGGATAAGTTCATTCTGAATCTGAGTAGAAAAATATGAGTATCCGAATTTTGAAGAAATTTGTTCATAGTGAGACCTCGTTACGGGTCCAAATTGGCCAAATATTTCAGCAGGGCCAAAAAGTTTGCAGGATTTTCTACGACTACCTACGTACGTATCTATATTTATAAATGTATCAATGAAACATTTATAAACTTCTTGACGTAAAATAAAATTGGTTTTTTCAAAGGAACTGGGGGTGGCTGCCTTACCAATATTTTCCCCGTGCGCTCAATGTTCTAGCTACGCCATTGTACCTGTCGACACATTGCCCCTCTTCGAGTAGGCGAGTGATATTGTTGTGTTAATGCCGCACTTCTTAGCTACTACATATGGATATACCTTTTCATGCTTTTCTTACATAAATACATACATGTGTACGTTCCCTGCAGCGAAAACCCAAGTCAGTCAATAAAAATACCACTTCATTAACTAGTATGGGTTAAAGCGATGGCTTACCAATTCGACAATTTCGAACAAATTATGCAGTCAGCGACACCTGCCTTTGAATTGTGAAAGCTAAAAATAAAAGGCAATTAATTAGTTTTTTTCACATGTTGTCTGGAGGTGGTTAGGATTTTTCACATTAAATCAATGTAAGTTTATGTTAATTATTTCCATTTAAATCTAAATTACTAATTTGTAGATCTTATGTCATTTGAAAAAAAAAAATCAAATAAATGCTTAATAATAATAATAATAATAATAATAGATTGCCGCTTACACAATATATTTGTGGCGTGCGCCTTGATGTTTCCACACAAAGGGGAGGGACCTACAGTTTTACGCCGACTCCGAACGGCGATTGTATTTTATGAGAAGCTTTTTCATGGCAAAAATACACTCGGAGGTTTGTTATTGCCTGTATGAAATGAATTCCAAAAAAAATATCTTTAAAAAAATATTATTTAAAAATAAATACAATAAAAACCTTAGTTAAAAATAATGCATTGAAAAAAATTCCGCTACCCAGGATTCGAACTCGGGTTTCCAGAATGGCTCGCTAATGCTTTGTTCTGTCGGCCATGGCGCAGCGAGCAAAATGACATACATACATATGTACTTATTCCTTTCACGGGGAATGAATCGGCAGACTATTCCATCAACTGGTATGAAGCTACTAGTGTTTCTACTGGTAAATGCTGATGCATAGCCGGGCGATTGACATCTTGTAGGACACCGCCATTTTAAAAATGCCAGTCGCTAACATTGAAAAAGGATAGAACGTGTACTAGAAACGCAAACTGGTAGCATTCCAGTTCACAACTAGTAGCTTTCCCTGCAGGGTTCATTTCCACCAGCTTTATAAAAGAAGACTACACAAATAACATCAGCTATAAAAATATTTTTAATGTGAGGTGCTCTTAATTTTGTAGGTTAAATGAGTTTGTTTTATGGTTGCGAAAACAATAAAACAAGAAACAGCAAGTTGATATGTAGCAGCATGTGTATAAATAGTATGTAATAACAACAAAATAGCAACAAGCAGCTCTGAAGTAGATTACGAAAACAGTTAGCAAGGTTGAAGTGATTTAGTTTTATGCAAAACATGTTACGTTTCTTTTTGGCTTTGAACAAAATTTTTTGGCGCCGAGATACCGTTAGTGGTTTATTATTAGGTGCGCATTGACAACACTAAAAATGTGTTTTATTTTATTTTATTTTCCGACGAGTAATTTTGAATTTAACGTCAGTTTCGTATATCGCCGCCCGTATAATGTAATGTCGTATGTTACATTTAACGACTTTTGGGAAATCGCGATTGAAGTTTGAAATTCAAGTTTTCTAAACGCGACGATAGATTCTCCCAAAGTCTCAGATAATGTTTTTTTTTTTTGTTTTTTTTTTTTGTCGGAACCAGGCACAAAACAACACGTGCAGAAAACAGCACTCAGACTACATGCTGTCCATTGCACTGTTTTCATGTTACTTTTAATCTGTTTTAAATCTACAATCTCTCAACACATCACGGCCAAATGTCTCATACCTAATTCTTGCAAAGGAGGGGAAGAAGCACAAAAAGTGTTCCAGCGTCTCATCCTCTTCAAAGCGTTCAGTAAAAATAGATTCCTTCCACTTCTTTCTTGGGAGAAACATCGTACCAAGTTTTTCTTGAAGATAAGCGAAGGACAGATGTAGTCAGACTTTTTGCGAATGCTTGGGTCGTACGTAAGTTCTTTCCACAATCTAAGTTCCCCCAACCTCAGGGCACTCTGTACTCTGTGAGGCACTTTCCTTAATAAAGAGATCAATCGGTGGCAAATAACATATGTGACACGTAAAGTTAAAAGGGACCTACGGTCAGCAAAAATCGGGTTTCACTTTTTCATCGACTCTTATAGTAAACGGGCCGCTCTTTCCAATGCAATAAACTGCAACTTTCTAGGTGCATTCGTTTCTTCACAATTTCACTTCAAAGTTAGGTACTTTCACAAAAAAAAAAAGTACAAGAAAAATCAAATCTGACAAACTACTCTGAAATTAATCAAATTCGCTTGAAACTCGTTTTCCGGGGTTTTTCGGGGTCGCTGATTACGAATCCGATGTTAGTTTTTCAAAATTCAAAATGGCGGACCCAATATGGCGGATGGCTTTTTTAAAAATTGATCGGATTCGCTTGAATTTTTTCCGCCCTATTGGATCCGCCATTTTGAATTATTAAAAACGAACATCGGATTCGTAATCAGCGACACCAAAAACCCCCGAGTAACGAGTTTCAAGCGATTCCGATCAACTTTTAAAAAGTCATCCGCCATAATTCGTAATCAGCGACCCCGAAAACACCTGAGTAACGAGTTTCAATCCATTAAAACGTTGAGATGCATCAAAATCAACTTGGTAAACTTCAAAGTCGTTTTTCTCGAAATCTTTTTTTCTGAGCGTAGGTCCCTTTTAACTTTACGTGTCACATATGATATTCAATGCTTCCGTTGGACATGATCTGATCGCCCCCGTAATCGCAATGCAGGCTGACCTTTGAACCCTGCCTAGCATTGTGTGTATATAGTTAATCTCTACGACTTTCCACTAAACCAGCGAACCGTATGCAATAATTGGGCGAATCACCGCCTTGTACATCCATAATATAAGATCAGATGCTTTTAGTATGCCTTTTTAATGAAGGTAAGTTAAAACTTTGTCCTTGTGGTGAATAACGTTGAGACCGCAGCTATCTGCCCATAGAGCCCAATTCCCCTATTGCTCTTTGAAGCATTCCGCTTATCACATTTTTGCACAATCCTGATGCCATAACAACTACATCGTCTGCGTACGCGACAGCTTTTACCTCTCTGTTGAGTCTTAGTAGAATGGTATTTAGTACGCAATGCCACAGCAGCGGCGACAGTACCCCGCCTTGTGGAGTCCCCCGTTTTGGATGTCTGATGAATTCGCTGTTGCCTAGCTTAGCGTTTACAATCCTTGCACGAAGCATGATAGAGATCCAGTTTACCAGGAAGTTCTCAATCCCCAGATTTCTGAGTGACTGCTCTATTGCCTATTTCAGGTCTACAAAGATAACATCATCCGGTTCATCTAGAACAAAAATGTTTCAAACAATGAAGAGTTTTCTGCATTGAATCAGCATTAAAAGCTCTACTAGCCCCTGCATTCGGCTTCTGATAGGCGAGGCTCCCCTGAACCGCTTTTATTCCTATGTGCGCTCTTAGTGGAACCCTAAACATTTTGGAACCGGGTATCGAAAGTATTCGAGACTTTTAAAATCGGTACCGCGTATTAATAAATACTTAAAAGTATCAACTCAGCACATCACTGGCTTTGATTTTCGAAACACCGTACCTTTATTAAATAAAGAATTATAATTCAGGCAGCTTCGCAGAAATTCCGAAAAGCCCTTTTGGCACTTTTCCACGTTTACAGATGTAACTGGTGGTTCCGCAAGAGTATCGCTACTGCTGCAGCACGCTTTTACCGTTTGGCTGACTCGCGGAAATACATTCTTATTTTCCGGCATGGGATCTTAACTGACCGGATAGATACACAATATCCAGATCGCCGCACAAAACTTGCACAACCATGCATGACATCTAGTAAACCAGCATAACAGAACAGCTTATCGGTTTTGGCAGAAAGAAAAAATTTTGGTCATCTTCCTATCTCCTTGCAAACTTACGCCAGTTATTCACGCCAAGCTTAGACACATCCTTCTGCACTTGGTCCTGCCACTAAATTTGTGGGCGCCATTGCTTTGCTTGTCCGCACATTGCTGCTTAGTCGAAAAATCTATCAAAAGCGGATTTGTTTATTTTCCCCAGCACTTGACACGCTGTGAAAATGCAGTCAATAGTGAGGTCAACAGGTGTAAAGCCACACTAATAAAGTCCCATCTATTGGTTCATGAAGGGTTTCAGTCTTTTGCACAGTATCATCGATAGGACCATATACGCAATGCTAAGAAGGCAAATATTCCTCGCCCACCTCTTCTACAGGTATCGCTCCATTTCCGCACGGCGATACGACCCTCTTTCTCAAACCAGTTGCTTCTGCGTGGGTGGTAGTAACCGCCCTGCACTCCGTATGTACACCGCCCCCTTACCTTTATTTCCGACACTGAATCGCATTCGAAGAGCAGGTGCTCAGAAATTTAAGCTGCATTATAGCAAAGGCGGCATGAATCATCGGACCAGATCCCGAGTTTGTGTATGTGACTTCTTAATCTGCCAGTTAAGATACCTTATCATATACATATGTACATCAGGGTGGTCCTTAAATGTGCAAAGTACATTCTCACATTAGATTTCCTAAACCTCAACCCCTGCATCAATGCTAATATAGTCAAAGATATCACACATACATTTTGGTCCCGATCGGAGACCGTTTAGGCGTGTCGCACAGAGGTCAAAGCTCAGATTCCTCTATGGAGACTCAAAAAATTTAAATTAATTGTTTTTTTCTCTAATGCCCAAAATTGATACTACTAACATCGAAGATATCAAATATAATATTTGGTCCCTGCACTTTGGCCCCTGTGCGACACGCCTTAACCATCTCCAATCGGGACCAAAATTTATATGTGATATCTTTGATCGTGGTATTACTGATTGAGGGGGTGAGACTTAAAATTTCATTTTTAACGACCACCCTAATATACATATGTATGCACATACGTATGTATTTATTATTATATCCACTCAATAGATTATTTTCATGCCGCTTCCCGGAAGTAGTGCTGTTCTTTATTTGTTCTTCTCTCCTAAGCTCTTCACTGATGGTGTGTTGCTGCCCTGTTGGCGTTGTTGCTGGAGCCTTCCTGGCAAGCATATCTGCCTCTTCGCTTTCTTCTATGACTTAATAGTGGTTGTTGGCTGCCAAAGTATTTAGTCTCTCTACGCACTCCAGAAACAATGCATCGAACTAATTTTATGGGAAAGAAGAGCCATGAGCACGGCTTGACTGGCACTCAAAATGATGAAGATTGATCTCTGCACACAGACTTATGGCGTAGATTTCCGCTTAGAATATACTTGGAAGTTTGCCTATAGGAAGTTAGGTCAGGTTCGGTTATAGGAACTGAAGCCTTTGATTCCTGGTCAAAGTCTTTCCAGTGTTCTGAGCCATATGCGTACCAATTTAGGTAATGCAACTGGCAGTCTTTCTTAATACCAGTTCTAGTGAAGTTCCTTCTTTTCTGTTGTGCCATTCCGAGTAGTAAAGACTCCCCTCTGTAACTCCGTTGATGTCCCGCGGCTCACATGATTCAATTGAATTATGGTGGCTCATTTCTGTCCATATAACTCTCTCACTTCGCCACAGTGTTTAGTATGGAAAAGTCTTGCATTTGGTTTTTGCATTTGCTACACCAAGACGAATTCATGAATTCGCCTTGTTCTGCACTGAATAACAAAATCAGCTGATTACTTCTAGGACGAATTACTTGAAGAAGAAAACTTATGATTTGTCGCGTTTTCATTGTTTAGTTTTAATAAAATTTTAAGTAAATTAATTTGCAAATTTTCGTTGATTTGCGATCCTTATTGCAACCCTGGAGTTAAGTTTCAAAATATGAGTCAAGATATCACATTCAAAAAGAGTCTATAGTGCGAACGAGTGTAACATACTAGTACAAAGAGTCAAATGAGTTAGTTCAATGAGCTGAGTCCTTAAAGTGAGTTGGAATCATTTCTCAATCCTGTAAATTTGCTGAGTTACCGCCCTTAAGCCCGGAGAAATTGGGTCAAGAGTAGCTGTGCCCAGAGCATTTGCATATTCCGAAGGTGATATCACTTTTTCTTTCCAACAAAACTTCCTGGTGAAGTTATAAAGGAATCCATTGACACCGTGGGGCAGGGGCATATCGCTGAGCACAAAGCTGATTATATTCGCTGAACAAGGTCGTAGTTCAAATCGTTTGGTAAAGGTTAGGAAGGGGAGACGTTATGGCTGCTAATACAATATATTGAGGAATTGGAGCTTTGATGTCCAAGCAAAAGTTGTTTCTTTAAGAAAGTAAATTATTTGTACCTACACTACCACCCACTACCATCCGTCCTCTTTGAGAAGCCAAACGGAGATTTAAAAAATTTACTTTTATGCGCAATTGTCCAACTACATACTTCATTTTTTATCTCTTTCTTAGCGCCTTTCTATTTATATCTTCATTAATGAATTCATTATTTAAAAGCCAACTTCGACTGATTCATAGCACAAGCTATCTAGTTGGGGGTTTTCGATGCACAGTCATATCTGGTTAACGTCATTCGCAATGCCATAATCGAAAGCGACTAGTACGAGTACATATACGCAATACGTATCGCAAAATGCTGTCGATAAATACGCTTAATCTTTGCTGTTATGCACTCTAATATGTTTATTTGTTTTTCCGCGTAATTACCATTTATCAAAAATTGTAGCACATATTTTGTACAAATATTTATTTAAGTATGTACGTCTATTATATATGTATAAAACATACTTTTTCCCGCTATTCATGCCAAGGTGTTCGAACTTCGAAAGTGTTCACACGTTTTTGTTTCTTTCACTGCTACATTATATGTAAGCATGATACAAAAATAGAAGGTAGTTCCATTTGCTGACATTCGTTGTTGTTGCTCACCATTTGACTTTTAATAAGTTTATGACATCTTATGAAAATCATGCTACCAGATTCACCAGCAGCAATATTTGTTTCAGTGCAAAGACTCGGAAGTATTTTTTTTTTTTAAATT
>JAPVRG010296367.1:0-11034 GCA_029783565.1 Rhagoletis cerasi
ATTGAGAAAAAAGGTTTTTTATTAACAGCGGTCAACCCTCGGCAGGCAATGGCAAACCTCCGAGGGTACTACTGCCATGAAAACGCTTCTCACAAAAATACAATCGCCGTTCGGAGTCTTCGTTAAACTGTAGGTAGGTAAGGCGTACGCCACAAATCGGAGAACAAGCTCGGCCTAACACTAACATATGTGTAAAGCGCCAATCTATTATTATTATTTAGTTTGTGGCTAGAGCTAAATTAGTGCAAGTCGATCTACCAGGCATAAATCCATGTTGACAGTTGCAGATAACTTTGCAAACGTGATTGAATAGTCTTGATTGAACTATGTGATCGAATAGTTTGGCTATGGTACTTTGTTTGACGATAGGCCGATAGTTGCAAACATCATTACGGTCCCTTGATTTATAGCAATCATGAGCATATTTTGAAGAACTGCGGAGAAAATCCTTCGCAATCTATTTTAAAACTAGGATTTTGTGCCGAAATCGCAAGCTGAACATCATCCACGCTAATATCAACGGTATTAATATTTTTTATTTAACGAGAGGTCAAATCTGGATATGTTGAAGTCGCATATTCAAACTCTTTCCTCAATTTAAGATAATGCTGGTGATCTACTTCAAATCTGGTCGATTTGTACTTTTTGAAAGCTTTATTTTTTCCATTTTTTAATTTGCATAGCTTAGAGTTAAACCATGGCGGTTTGTTATGCGTTTTTACTATTTTTAAAGGCACGAAGCTAGAGCTTGCATGTGAGAGCTTCCCACGAAAAGTCTCATAAGAAGCCGTTAGATCGTCTGAGGGGCTCAAAAACTCCCAGTCAGTTTCTTTGAAAAACTCATTAATTGCCGCGTAATTTCCTTTTGAGTAATTATATTCTTGCGATTTAGCATTTGGTAAAGTATCGTACTGGTAGAATTTAAAATTAATTCGTATAGCTTTATGGTGCAACGTATTTCTTGAAGTAGGCGCTTCACGTTCTTTACAGAAAACTTTTAAATCATTTGAAGTGAATACGAGATCGAGAATTTTGCCGTTATTGTTAAAGGTAGGATTACACTGCCTGAGATTGTGTGCAAGTTATTGCTATAGTCTGACCAATACAAGTTACTTAAGTTAAAATCACCTAGATAAATTATCTCAACATTCTTAAAAACATCTGTTACGTAGCCTAAATTATTTAAATTTATTCATATAAGTAGTATATCAAAAACTATATTCCTAAATAACCCAGTAAAATTAGACTTTGTCAAAAAAAATTTGTAACAGCGATTTTTTGATGCAGTTTACTTCTATTTGACACGTAAATCAAGGATCCACAGTCTTGCCCCTAAATTTCATCTGGCAACATTCCGCCATCTTGGATTTACGTTTTTTGGGGTTTTTTGCGATTTGCAAGCTTATTTTGAATTGTTCGTAAAAAATGGTTGAATACAAATTTGTAGCGAATTTAATTCTCCACATTTGTTATATAGAAGGTTTTAAAACAAAAACATTTTCTATTGCAAATAATTAGCAAAAACTGCGAAAAATTTTACATTGTCCCCATTGCAATTTTTTGACAATTTCTGTTGAAAATACATCGCATATTGAAATTCCAAAGATGTAGAGAATTTCATTCTCCACAACTTTTATACGTACATTTTTCTGTACGACGCTTAGATCACGACCGGGAACGTGCCAAACATAGCGATGCAAGGTAACCGGCGTAAAATTAATATCCATACAATGTCAACCGGTACACTACGATGGCCAAAACTTTATAGGACGTATTACAAAGATTAAGGTCTTAAAATGATCAAATAGATGCCCCCCATTAAAAACAGAGTGGCCTTTTCAAAAATTCAACATGGGGTCTCAAATATGGCGTCTAAACCAACCGTAAACTAGATTTTGCTGTACAAATTTTGTGCCACCGGAGAACCCAACACTAAGAAAGAAAAAGTAACAGCAGGTTCCTATGTTTTTGAGGTTGCTGATTATGAGCCTAGAGCATGATTTTAAAAATGCATAACGGCGAATCCAATATGGCGGCCAAAATATTAAAGCCGATCCCATTCGCTTGAAAAGTTTTCCTCTGGGGTTCTTGGGGCCGCTTATCTGAGGTCAAGAAGGAAAAATTCAAAATGGCAGACCCAATATGGCGAAACAAATGTAAATCGATTATATTTGCTTAAAACTTTACAATCAAGTGTTCTCAAGGTTTCTGATTACGAATCTGAAATCAGATTAAAAAAATGCAAATGGCGGATCAGTTTGACAACGACGGTAATCTTCTGTGGGTGTGTATATCACTGAGCTCTTTTCAAGCGGCTGGACCCATGTTTTTGAGTGAGTTCCTGGATAGTTTAGATTCCCAACTGGGTCCGATAGTTGGCACTACGGTTGAGTTTTGGGTTTTGATGTTCATCTTCATCTTTTCGCTTACAGTATATCAAAACATATAACCCCAGAATTGAAACTAGCTAGGGCTTGAAGTTCTATCCCAATTTTTTGTATATCCGAATATACGAATTGTTTCAGCCGTACAACTAACCCACTACCCTGAATTAATTTTGAAACAAAATCATTAGTTAATGAATTGAATTGGGGAAACCACGTTAAAAAACGCACCGAAAAACTCTACCTCGGCGGTGGTGTGGAAATGAGTTTTACGGCGCATCCCGTGAATCGCTATATTTATCGGGTTCCCGGTCGTGATCTACGCGTCGCACAAACAAATTGTATTATAAAAATTGTGGAGAATCAAATCCTTTACAACTTTGGAACTTAAATATGCCAAGAATTTTCAACAGACCTTAAGAACTCTTTATTGTTTTAAGTGCGAAAATTAGTATTGAGCTCAAGGCCAATTTTTATTAGTTAAAAATTGGGGAAAAGAAACAACAACTTTTAGTAGTAGACGTTATAGCTATTTCGGAGATCACCACATGTCCCCATCAGACTTCTTTTGGAGCCGCGGCTTAAACCCACGAATCCGGCCTTCAAAGGCAGCTGTGCTCACCACTGCCCTAAGTTTTGTAAATAATAAAAATGTAAAGGACGAGCACACGTTAACATGCATTCTAAAAATATAATTCAGTAAAAATAAACAAATTAGAACAACAACCACACTGTCATTTAGTAGCAACAAAAATGCATGCATATGCAGTTGCCAATGATCGGCGTTGGTTGAAAACGAAATGGGAAAAAGAGCAACAACTTACATAGGTCAGTGGCTTACTTAGGTCAGTGGCTTGCACCGCCGGAGTCGTGGGTTCAAGCCGCGGCTCCAAAAGAAGTCTGATGAGGAGATGTGGTGATCTCCGAAATAGCTATAACTTCTGCCACTAAGAGTTGTTGTTTCTTTTTCCCCAATTTTCAATTAATACAAATTGGCCTTGAGCTCAGTACTAATTTTCGCAAACAAAAAAATGTTATTAGGCCACAATAGTAACAAAAACACAAATGTAAAGTTTTAAGCGAATCTAATCGATTTAAATTGTTTTCGCCATATTGGAAAACTTTTCAAGCAAATCGGATCGACTTTAATATTTTGGCTGCCATATTGGATTCACCGTTATGAATTTTTAAAATCATGATCTAGGCTCGTAATCAGCAACCTCAAGAACATAAGAACCTGCTGTTACTTTTTCTTTTTTAGTGTTGGGTTCTCCGGTGGCACAAAATTTGTACAGCAAAATCTAGTTTACCGTTAGTTTAGACGCCATATTAGAGACGCCATGTTGAATTTTTAAAAAGGCCACTCTGTTTTAATGGGGGGCATCTATGTGATAATTTTAAGACCTTAATCTTTGTAATACGTCCTATAAAGTTTTACGCCGGTTACCTTGCATCGCTGTTTTTGGCACGTTCCCGGTCGTAATCTAAGCGTCGTACAAAAAATGTACGTATAAAAGTTGTGGAGAATGAAATTTTCTACAACTTTGGAATTTCAATATGCTATGTAAATCGCAAAAACCCCCAAAAAACGTAACTCCAAATTAGCGGAATGTTGCCAAATGAAATTTAGGGGCAAGACTGTGGATCCATGAACTACGAGTCAAATAGAAGTTAACTGCATCAAAAAATCGCTGTTACCAATTTTTTTCTTTTTCAGAACAAATTTATCTAAATTTATCTAAATTTAAGTACATTTTTGAGACTTTGAGAAATCCAGTTTTGTTTTGTCGACAGGAAGAAGGATACATTCAGGACACTGAATCCGAATATACCATTCGTTTTTGAGATTATTTCTTGTTTGCCAACTACGTATTTCGAAATTTGAAAAATTTTTGGTGGCTAATATTTTGAAAGCTACATATATTTTTTATCACCATAGGAGACATTTATTTATACAACCGAATATGAAACTTAGAATTCACACAAATAATGAAAACACAGTTTGGTATACCTTTATGTACGCCTAATTAATGAAAATCTCATTCCTAAGATGACAAGCAGGAGTTTTTGTTAAAAATGTTTAATATGTCATAAATAATTTTAACAAAAGCTGAACACTTTTCGTAATAGGGAGGTGAGTAAAGAGCATTATTAAATAACATGTCATCAACATTTTCTATAATATGCTCAGTTAGACTTAAATAAAAAATTCAGCTGTGTTTGGTAGAAATCGATAAAGCGGTTACCGAGATACAATTAAGAAGTCATAAGTGTGCAGTGTCACGCCCATTTTCCTAAAAACCATAAAAATCTTATTTCTTGTTAAGAAATTATTGTGAGTACCAACTTTGAGTAAATTACCGTTTCTAAATTTCGAAATATTGAAGTTCTCATTATTCTGAAATTTACCGTTACATGAAAAGGGGGCGTAATTTTATCCCGATTTCCAACATCTTCCTTTTTTGAGTCAAGTACCATACCGAGTTTGGTAGAAATTGATAAAACGGTTACCGAAATACACTTCTATTTTTTAAAAATTTGTTATCGTTCTTCCTGCTAAGGAATTATTTTATTCATAAATCTTCAGTAAGTTAGCTTCAGTAGTTACCGATTTATTACAGATTTCGTATTTCTGTAAATACCGTTATGTATATGGAAAGTGGGCGTAGTTATTGTCCGAGTTCAAAATTTCTCGACCCTTTTCTATGTTGGACCAAGATTAACACTTGTGCCAAGTTTGGTAGAAATTGGTAGAGCGGTTACATACGTAGATATACCAATGAATCCATAAGTGGGCGTGACTACGCCCATTTTTCAAATATGTATAATCTTATTACTCGTTAATATATAATTGCATATATCAATCTTGAGTCAATGGCCCTTATGCATAAAAACTGAGCTCTTGCTCAAGTCGAGTGTGTCGAGCTCAATCTCAAGTAATGAGTCCAAGCAAAAAGATCGAGCTCATACTCGTTTGGGTATGCATAAAAATAAGATTGAGCAAATTCCATTAACTTCAGATAACTGAGATCATACCGCTTGTTTGAGTAGTAGCAACCATGAGCTCGGAAAGCAATTTTTATAGTTAATTATCTAAAGAAATACAAGTTTCTGTTAGAAAAAATTCGACTCCCGAATTTAAAGAAAAAAGGGGGTAGAAATAAATGAACAAATATTGTCAAGAAAATTGCTAATATGAAGTGCCGAGTAAAAGGAAAAAGCGACAAGAATAAAACAGCAAGTAAAAAAATAATTTTTTTAAATTAGTGGGAGTATAATCCATGCCAATTTGGAAATCACGCTTGAAACGGTGGTTTGATGCACTCCGATGTCTTCACCAATCCCATTTTGGAAGCCTGGATCGGCACAAAATCTTAGGAACACATACATCTTTTGATTATTCGTAAGAGCGCCACCTCTCCTTTTTTCCTAGGAAACAATTTGTTAGCCAGTCTACATGTTGTGATTTGAATCGAAATATTTTTTTAAAATCATCATTTATAATTATTTGCCTTGGCTTATATATTTTTTCTTGCCTTAGAGGAACAAAATATTCAGCCACTGTTACGATGAAAGTCACGCGAGTCAACTAAAAGGCAGACTCAACTTATTGTGAGCTTGACCTCAGCAAAGTGAGCAAATGCTTGTTTTTATGCATACGAAAGTGAGCTCTAACTCACGAACAATTCTCGATGCGAGTTCAAACTCGACCTATGAGATAAACCTCACGTACTGAGTAAAAGCAAGTGAGTTCAATAATTTTTATGCATACCAAACCCACCTTTTACTCAAAAAAAAAACGAGTCTGAGCAAATGTACTAAAATATAGCAGTTTTTGTATTTCTGCAAACTACCGTTATATGGGGGATAGGCGTATTATTGTCCGAATTTGTCCATTTGTCCATCTTTCCTTATCTCAATATTATTAAGTTTCGTTGAGATATCTCAATTTTTACTCGAGTTATTGTGTGCATAGACGGACGGACGGACAAACGGACAGACAGACATGGCTTCATCAATTTATCTTCTCATTCGGAGCATTTCGGTACATACATGTCTATATCTCGATTACTTTAGGCTGTCACAAACAACTAGAGTTGCAAAAGTATGGATATTCGCCGTACTTGATATTTTCGATATTTAAGAGACATATACATATATCGATTTATCGTTAATTTTTAATTCTAGACTGAAACACTGAAAAAATATCTACTCATTAAAAAAGTGCATATAACCATTTACCAACAGATAATTTTATTATATGTATGTATGAGGTACATATGTATGTATGAACAGTGACCCACACTCAAAATCACACAGTGATATTATTACAGTATTCGCAATGTTTTTTCATTCCATAATTTTTTTCATTACTTTTTTATAAAAGTATAGCTGAATCTCTAACAAATGCCATATAAACCTAAATTGCAAAATTTGTGCAAAAATTAGTAAAAATAAACAAAGTTGCATCAAAATTGCGAACTGTTTAATAAGAATTTCTATAAATTTTTTAGTGACTTCGAGCTTGTACTCTATTATATTAAAATTTAATATACTACAAATCTTTTTTTTATGCCGCCAACTTAGACACGTGTTCCTCTACATATCTATATATGCATGTATGTATATAAAATAATAGCCGTTTTCGTTGTTCGCAGTTAACTCAAAAACTAATTATGTAATAGATTTCAGTCAAACTTTCAGAGATTATACCTTGCATACATGGTCCTATTATAGGCTACTAGAAAACTCGCTAGGTGGCGCTGGAGTCGAGTTATTTATAAAAGTCGTATTTGTGAACCGATTTCGTTCAAATTCAAAATGTAAGATACCGGCGTGATGAAAAAGGCATTTGCGAAAAATAGACCCGCTAGGTGGAGAGGGAGTCGAGTTATTTATAAAAGTCGTATTTATGAACCGATTTCGTTCAAATTCAAAATATAAGCTACCTGTTCTTTATAAAAGCTGTATTTATCAACCGATTTTGTTAATACATATTCGAAACGTTTATTACTTTCATGATGATTTTTTTTTCATTTGAAACATATGTTACGTATATGAAGATAAATAGTTTTGAAAATATAGAGACTGTAAAATGCATTGGAGTTGAGATATTTAAAAAAATGTCCATCTTCAATGTGCATGCGGCATTAACACTTTTGATACGAAACATTTCGAACTTCATTTCAGTGTATTTCAGTGTATTGAAACCCCATCCGTATGATATGAGATAATTTTGGCATCTCTGTCTTACCAGCTGATTGAGTAACATATGTTTTGGTATGTTTACAATTTTGTGGCGAAAAAGTTTTGCTATTCTGTGCAGAATAAGTTTATTCTTCGGGTAAGTGGTGGCAGGGTCGATATTTGTGGTACACTTTTGAGCTATTTAGTTCCCATGAATTTTCATGAGAGATATAGCAGATATTAAGTACCGAACCGGATTTTTTCTTGCCGGCCATAATCATACTATAGTATGTATCGCGTCCCTAAGCACATTGGCCTCACATGGTTGAAGGGGGTTATCATCACATTTTGAAGTAAGTTTGACACATGTAAAGAGTTTTATGAAAAAGTGGGGTGGTCGAGTTTCGAGCACAGGGCGATACTCGTTGTAATAATTTATTTAATTTTTATATAATTTGAATTTAGTACTGAAAAGGTGGAACCTTTTTCGAAAAAGTAAGACCTTACTGTACATAAACAGCCCAAGCCCTTTTAATTGACACCTTATTTTTAAAAATCGAAGGAAAGGTGTGATCTGATGGCATTTATTATTAAATAATTTGAACTAAATTTTTTAATGGGCGGCAACTTTTTTCTGAAAAATAAAACCGGTTTGCACATCTAGAGGCCAAACCCTTTAATTTGACACCTCAGTTTTGGACGAACGGTGCAGGTTTGATGACCTCTAGCTCGTTTCTGTAACTCTTCTCCACCGATTATTTCTCTACTGGTAGAGAATGTACGTCATTCTCTACTACTCATTAGCAGTAGAGAACAAGGCAACGAATTCATAGTATATGAGTTCGCCTTGGTAGAGAATTTCTCTATTGAGTTACAGAAACGAGCTACTGGACAAAACATCCCTTCGCGTATCCTTATCATTAAATACTAATATTATAAATGCGAAAGTGAGATTCTTTGTTTGTTACGCTTTCACGCTTTAACTACTCAACCAATCATAATGAAATTTTGCACACTGGTGTCATTTAGCCCAACTTGATAAATGGGATAGCCTTTATCCCGACTAGACAAGGGAGCGTGGCAGCTCCCATACAAACGGAACTTTTCATACTGCATACCTCTGGAAGTATTTGTGGTAGAGTACCGGTGAGAAGATAAGTATAAGTATATGATTATTTATAACCAGCTTTAACTTTGGTTTAGTTCCGATCATTAGATCATTAAGAAATTAACTTTACTCCTAAATTTTTATATGTTAATTGAAGTCGGTTGTTTTTTTTTTTGCTTAAAATTTACTTGTTTAAATATTAATTTTTTCGTCAGCAACACAAAGAGCGCTCGTACTGTAAAACGTTCTGAGTGCTTTAATACTAAAAAATTTTACGCTGCAAACTCCGATCTACTGTTGCGAAATCTACAGACTTGTTTAGTGACCCTCAGAAATATTAAAATTAGGCATTTGAACAAGACATCAATAACTATTTACAATTTCAATTTACGTTTAACCAGGAATCATTAATCAATTGTAAATGAAGTTTTGAAGGCGTTATAAGGGTACTACAAGTGTTGAGGATACCACCGCTCAGCGAATAAGAAAATTAAGAATATACAAATTTACCTATGGCGTTTTCTATTCGCGTAAAAATGTCACCTTATATGACAACATTCTCAGAGAGCAACGTTTTAAAGAAAGAGAACGCAATATGCCTGTGAAGATACTGAGAGAAGGACACGAAAACTGGACAGCCCCAGCGCAAGGCAAAATAGATGCAACATTATTTCGAGAAAAGAAAACGATTAAATAACTAGAAATGACTATTTAACTTGCGTATCATCAGCAAATGAATTACTAAAGCAAGATATTGCGAGAAGATTGAGTATGAGGAATCAACATAAAAACCATACATTAGAAATCCGCATAAATACAAATATAATGTATAAATACATGTTTTTATATCTGCATGAGCTAGTTTGTGTACCGCCAATACATTTACCACATCAAATAAAAATGAAATTCATGAGGGGAAAAGTTGATTGCACTCGATTTCTAGATAAAGCTTTTTCAAGGTCAAAGTCAGAAAATTGCTTGATTTTTTCAATATTGCAACAACAATGGCATTAGCCGGCGAAATAAGCCAAAACGATAATCAAATTCTACGTTAGTACGTCAGATATTTTCAAATACTCACTAAGGCGGTTTGAATAGAGAAACAAATTTCTTTACATACTTCGGGTATCATACATATATACATAAATCTATGTTTACAAAAAGGTTTTAAAATTAGGTATTCAGAAATATTTAATGTGCTTGAAATCTGCGAGAACAATAGTTGCACCAAAGTCAAAGTGAAAGACATTTTTTGACGCTTAATACTATTGTGAATGCTTATTAGTTTTTATTGCACTATATTTGCATATAGTATCATCATTTCCTGTACCAAATTACCAAGGTCTAAGTACTCAATAAGAATTTTTTAATTTTGAAGTAAAACTTCTTTGTGCCCGGTTGGGTGTAAATGCAATTCCAAACTCCAATGGAATAAAAAAGCGTCGGAAGAAGGGATTGGCGAGGGTGGCTGCGCACGAATAGAATTAAGATCAAGATGATAATTAAAATTGAGATTGATTTTGATTTTTTTTCGATTAATAATAATCGTTAAATTTGGATTTTTATTTTTCAGAAAGAGATTTCAAAATTTTGATGCACCGAGAATCAGTTTTTTGGTAAAAGGTTTTTGTTCCTACCCTTCATGGTATGCTAGCCCAATGTTTTTCTAAAACGGAATCGCCTTTGGATTTCTCAATCGTCGTACGCATTTCATGCAAGGGATGTTTTTCTGGGACCTTGGGGCTAGAGATTTTGTTGAAAGTCGACTATCCGGCTATTCGATTAGTCGAATAGTCGATTAGCAATTTTTTTGGAAGTTGAAAGTCGAACAACAAGTATTCGATTAACCGTCTGAAATCAACTAACCGTTCATTTTCGACTAACCGCTCGCCATCGAGTAGTCTGAAAATCTACTAACCGAAATAATTCGAAGTGACAATTGCTCACAAAAAAATTTTTTTATTTTAAAATAAATTAAAATTTTGCCTTTAAAATGAGTTCACGTAACCGCAAACTTCATTATATGAATTTTTGGAAATCTATCACATTCATACACATGAACATAGGTTAGGTTTGGTTAAGGTGGCAGGCCCCCAAGGGGGGCCACACTTAGACATCCGATTGTCCATTGTGATACCACATTAAACAAATTTTTGGAACGGTAACTGTGTTAAACTACACAACAAAGTTCCGCAGACAGCTGATGTCCGCTCCGGAGAGGTCTCCGGGAGTGTTGGAGAAATGCGCCCCGAGGTGTGTTGAGGATGAAGTGCTGAGATGATTCCACCCTGTCTTCCATGCAGCTACGGCAGTAGGGATTCGTAAAGATATTGAGTCGCACCACATGGGTTCCTA
>JAPVRG010296372.1:0-10781 GCA_029783565.1 Rhagoletis cerasi
CCACCAGAATGTCAACCGCGAAGAAAAAAACAAAAGTCATATATTTAACGTATTTATGGGCCAATTTGACTGCTTTTTGTAATATATGCTGGTTATGTAAGCAGAAACATTTTTGCGAAAAGTGGTCTTGCTAGGTGGCGCCAGTATCAAGATATTTTGAAAACCCGTATTTATGGTCCGATTTGGCTCAATTTTGGCATGTGTATTTGAAACATCGTAAGTCAGAGATTTCCAAAAATTGACCCGCTAGGTGCCACTGAAGTCAAAATATAAATTATATTCTATATAAAATTCATGTTTTTTTGCGTTAAAAATTCGTTTAAAAGCAATATTGACAAAAATATGATGATGGAAAAAAATGTCGCGTGCGACAGTGATTAAAATTAAATAAAAAATTAACTACTTAAAATTTTTGAATAAAATAAAAAACATTATTAAGATACATCAACGCAAAACATTTTAAAATTAGTCGCATTAATATATTTCTTCAGGTTTCGCTGAAATAAGTGTTTGATTATTTTGCTTTGAAAGCGACTTCTGTTTTTGTCGCATGCGAATGGCTTGATTTTTTATAATTAACTTGAAAACGAGCAATTGGCCAAAATCAACCTTAGCACCAGTCATAGTGCTAATCAAGTGCTATAACTTTCGCCTTTTGTAAAAATAAAATAATGTTTTGGTATATGTTTTTTTTCACATTGAATGCGTACGAATGTCGCATTCGGCATTGGAGAAATGCCCAAATATAAATTTTGGTCCTGATTGGAGACGGTTAAGGTGTGTCGCACAGGGGTTAAAAATTCAGATTACCTTACCAATCGGGACCAAAATTTATATGTGATATCTTCGACTATAGTAGTATCGATTTTGGATATTAAATGAAACAAAAACATGTTTTAATTTTTTTAATTCTCCATATCTGTACTTTGTCCCCTGTGCGACACGCCTAAACCTTCTCCAATCAGTATAGTAATATCGACATAGCGCTTGAGGTTTAGGAAATCTGATGTCAAAATTGTATTCAAACATTTAAGGACCACCCTAGTGTACATACACCCAGTTGCGAAAGTGTGCATAGAGTGGTTTTTTAATATTCAAAATATTTTTAAAGTTATTTTTTTGCACATTTTTTATTAAAAATATATGTAGTTAATATCTAGTAGGTACAACAAAAACCACAAAAATCAAAGTTTAACACTTCGTGAAAAAATAAGCAATTTTCATCAAAATTTTAACTATCTTATTAGTTTTTTTCAGAAAAATTTCTATTAACTATGTATTGAATTTTAATATGGTAAAGTGCAAATTTGAAGTACCTAAGAATTGATGTTGATTTTTTTTTATATTTTTGCCTATATAACGTGAGTATGCTCAAATTCGTTTTTATATGGAAGAAAAGGAGCATACCGTCAATGAAAAAATTATAAAAAAACCAACGGCAATTCTTAGATGCTTAGATACATTTTTATTCTTTTATCCTTGGCTGACACTTTTCAGGAAATTCCCACATGTACTTGTAAAAGTTTATATATTTAAAAAAAATTACACGGCGCAGGTGTTGATTTTGCAGCCAAATGTACTCACTGTAATGCATAGCAGTATTTTGAAATTAATACATGTACTAACAAGAATTAATGAGCATTCAAAATTAAGCAATTCAATTAAAAACAGGTAGTTAAGAACAGCAAAAAGAACCAAATTGTGAAAAAAAGCACAAATTTTACAATGTGGTAGATTTTAAGCTTACGGTGGTAGATGTGGTAAAAATGATATTTACCAAAAAAAAAACTGATGGATCTACAAAGTTTTGTTTGGCTTCTAAAGGTTCTTCCAGTTTAGACAATGCGCATCGCAAAATTAGTTTATTGTGGATCCCGAAATTACAAAAACAGATTCCCTTCCTTTTTACGTACTATTAAACAGATTTGACAAGTTTCCAAGTATTATTTTTTAAGGACATTGGTCTGCATTTAGGTACAATATTTTCCTCAAATTGTATACAATTTGAAAATCTCATTTTCCATCCCTGACTTGAACAAATACGTTCGTATTCACATGATAACAAAGGTACTGACTGCTAAGAATATTCTATACTAACGCAATGCATCTACTCTAGAAACTGTCGCAAACATTAGGTACAGTCAATCATAAGCGAAAGCGCAATTTCTGTGTGTTGCAAGTTTCTTTTGTTGTTGTTGTTGTTGTTGGTGAACACACAATACATATAAGGAGCAAGCTAGCCGATTATGCGTAGCGTACTTACGTAGGAGTAGCAAGAAAAGATTGCTAACAGCAACGTGTGTGCAACCGCGCATGTAAAGCTAGCAAATGTGTCAAACGCAAGATACAGAGTGGCAAGGATATTTGTGCAAATACGTTTGTACGCAATTTTGCATTGCTTTTTGGGAGTGTTGCGTGTAGCATGCTTGCGATTATTATGTTGATTTGCAAATTTAGCTGGTGTTGCAAGCTGACAACAGCTTTGAGGTTGAAGATTGTGGTTTATCTTTTATTTTAGTTGTAAATAGTTGAAACTAGATTTAGCATATTATCTCCTTTTTATATTTGTTGTGCGAACAAATAAGTAATGCGTATCTGATTTAGATTGAAAAAGGTTCAAATTTTTAAAAGCCATAAAACCCGCCTCAAGCTCTACCCAGAATTGCAGCGGACGACGAAAGCGGTCGACGGTTAACCGCTGTCAAAATTAAAACTCACAAACACATATGGAATGGCACATAATTGCGACGGCAGCGTTTTTACCGCAGCCATTTTTTGTTTGATTTAAATTTATTTCTATTTTTACCGTCCAGGGACTGACTCCTGGAGAATCGTACTAGACCCTGAAGAAAAATTTTTCCTAAACTCCTCAAGCTCTCAAAGAAGAAGTCCCTCAGGAAAATGCGGTGGTTTCGTCGGAGTGCATGGTACTTACATTAGAAGTGCTGGGTGAACTCTATCTGCTCCTCATTCGCAGCTTCTAGAGAAATTATTATGCAGACCCGCGAACCTAGAAAATTATTCCGGCATCCGATTCACGCGGCTCACGGCTTCCGGTATATACAACAAGTAGCAACCGAACACTCGTTCGGAAATCAACGAATATGGGAAGGCAAACACCCCAGCAATGCCTTTATGCACTGCGTTTGGGACCCTTGCCAATGAAAGGTTCAATTCAGCCTCGGATGAGACCTCCACTTTTGGGGACAACCACGTCAAACGTATAAAAGTCGAATTAAAATAGTGAAAATTCGGATTTGGATTTGTGGTGGAAGAGAGACTCCGTCGCCGAGTACTGCCGTTCACCCTGGTGGACAAGCGTCTAGCCACAACCCGCATCGAATCTAAATTTCGCTCCTATGGAATTAAAGTGTGCTCTACCGAATCTACAAGAAAGGCATCGGGTATAAGGTCTTATCGAGTAAATTGTGTGAAAAACTGATGCCCACCGTTAACGAATTGATTGGCCCTTATCAGTGTGGCTTTACCATAGACCATGCGCCAAATATAGGAATAGACTCGCGAGAATAGGATCGACACACACCATTTCTTTGTAGATTTCAAATCCGCTTTCGACAGCATGAAAAGGAGTTTCCTTCAACCCGCAATGTCTGAATTTGGTATCCCCGAGCTGTTTGATATAGAACGAGGTTTCAGACAGGGCGACTCCCTTTCGTGTGATTCCCTTTAATCTGAGGTTGGAGAAAATAAGAGCCGCAGAACTGAACCACTTAGGTACAATTTTTTACAAGAGCGTACAATTGCTGGCATATGCCTAGGGTACTGGCATCCTCGGCATCAACAAACCGTTTGTTCTGCCTCTTCCAAGTTAGATATAGAAAACAAGCAAATGGGTTTGGTGGTAAACGAGGACAAGACGAAGTATCTCCTGTCAACAAACAAATATTCAGATTTTAACAGTTTTATCTTCGAAAATATAGATGTTCGTTTAAGTAGGTACGGCGGTTACAGCGCCAAAAAGATTTATTTGCAACAATAGTAGTCGAACGGCCCATTGTAAGTAGTTAATGAGAGCATTCTGCAAAAAAAAGATTAAAACATTTAGACGGCAGATTTAATTTTGCTAAAAATAAAGCAAAAATCATTTTGCACTACTTATTACTTTCTCTACTTGTGAATTTCTATCCCAGCTGACTGCTTGTTTGATACATTTTTCATGCCCAAAGTGCGTATCTCCATCGCACAGTGGTCAATAAATGGAATTTAATCTTCATAATTCACTGGAGCCTTCATTTCTTAACCAATTTGATTAATTTATTTTTTTTTAATTAAAGCCTATGAAATTTGCAAGAGACTAACTGAGCCCGATTTTTGATTTTTTATTTGTTTACATTAAATTTTTTAGTGCAAAATGCAGAAAAAGTGGCAACTTTGAAGAAGATCAATTCTTCTGTTCCAGTTGATAAATGTTACACAATAAAAACTAGTTTAAAGCAACTATAGGGTTCCCCCAAAAAAAATTTGAAATGTTTTAAAAAAAAAAATTTCCACCATCTGCATGCTAAATGGGAATTAAAAGCGAAAAAAATTATTAAAAATCAACGCGAACCCTTAACCAATTGAAACTTTCACTTTATTGCACTAAAATTTAATGGTCTATAAAACTGCATATCCAAAATTTTTCTGAAAACTCAACATTTTTTAATTTTTATTTTGGTGAAATTTTTTTTTAACATTTGAAACTTTTTTTGTAAATTTTTTTTTCGTTTTGGGGGTTGTAGGGTTGTTTTAAACTAATTTTTATTGTGTAACATTTATTTACTGGAACAGGAGAATCGATCTTCTTCAAAATTGCCACTTTTTCTGCACTTTGCACTCAAAAATTTAATGTAAGCAAATAAAAAATTAAAAATCGGGCTCAACCAGTCTCTTGCAAATTTCATAAGCTTTAATTAAAAAAAATTCATCAAATTGGTTGAGAAATGAAGGCTCCAGTGAATTATGAACATTAAATTCCATTTATTGACCACTGTGCATCGGTAGTTGGTGTTCTACCCAATTTTTTTAAACAACCATCTTCAAAATATTTGCTTTACCGAGTTTTACGGATGACCCTAAAATTGTGTGAATTAATTAGAGCCCATTTGGGGCGATTTGAATGCAAAAGTTTTTATAAGTAGAAAATCTTTTTTCAGGATAAAACAAGAGAGTCGTTTATGAGGTGGCAACAAAATATAGATTTTTCATACAAAATGTGAAAAGGCCCTTACATAAATTACATATCTTTTCTTAATTAAATTTTTTGCTAATATTTATTTTTTTACGTTCCTATTTTATCAAACAACCCTATGACTTCAATATACTTCATTTTATCAAATTTAATTTAATTTCATTCAGCTTTTTCTTTATTTTATGCCATCCTTCTTAGCTGCAGCTCATTTCCTGTAATTTCGTTTGATTTGACTTTGTTTTACTTGAATTTTTTGATATCCTACTTAATCTTTACCTGATGCTTTTAACCCGTAAATTGGCTTTTCCCTCAAATATTACCCTTTTAAGAATATATCTGTTACTCATCACTAAATACTCGTAATAATATTTAATTATGTATGTATATGCAGTTTCAACTTAATTAAAAATTTTCAATTTATTCCATTTTAATTAAACAAAACCCCTTTCAAACCATCAAAAATGCCGTAGTTATCAGCATGACTTCGTTCGACATCCTTGTAAGTATGTACTTTCCTTACAATGTAGTACAGATATTTTACTGCTACTTCCACAACCATCATTTTCATCACAATCCCCCCATGGCATGACCTGGCATTCGGTCAACATAAATTACGGTTAATTTCCTCTATCAAAAGCCTTTTGTCAGCAAGCACTCCCGCTCTCTAACTGTCCACTCTACTCGTACAACCGTTGCCGGAATTCATCCACTTTTTGGCTAATTTATTAAGACTCCAAAATGTCAGCTCAGTTTGGTGCATACTGGGCTAGGTACACTTGAGACTCATACTCTGTTAGTTACTACATAGTAGAAGATAAGAATAGACCAAACAACTTTGAGTCCAGCACTTTTCATGTCACGCCAAACAATCACCTGTCACTTCGTTAGACTTGTAAATTGTGCAAATCTTTTTTTATTCGCAAATTAATCACACAAAAACGCTGCAACAACTGATATCATGTAGCCACTCCACAGGTATGATTACCAAAGCATTTGCAACAGTTGCAAAAAAGGCCGTTTGGTAGTTGCGGCAACAAACAATGTGATTTGTGGGAACACAATGCGAAACCCATTTCTGTTAGGCCAAGTTCATAGCCTATCGCCAACTGGATTGGGTAAATGCACTAATAGTAAAACGTGACTGTTGCTGCTGCGTTGCACTCATTTATTTGGCCATTCAGTCAGTCAGTCAGGCATTCAGTTAGTTCCTCAGCTGATGAAATGCGGAAAAGAGCTGAACACTTAGTCAAATTGAATTTCAGCAGTTACTCGTATAAAATTGTGTATACTACACTTCAAAACGTTGCTGATAAATTACTTGCTTGCATACTACTGCTTACATATGTATTTGCAAGTTTTGCGCATTCAACCATTTAATAATATGTATTATAATACGAGTTGTGGGTGGCACAAAAACTTGACTGAGACTGAGACCGGCCGAGGCTTTGCTTCATTGTTTGACGGTTTTATGTCTATGATTCTGAAGGTCGAAGGCTAAGAATAGATTCCACAATCCTCAGTCCAATAGCAAATAAGACACACAGAACACTCTTCTCCGACGACCATTTAAAATTTACTTAATTCCATTTAAACTGAGAGCGAAGATCCGGACGTGTTCGTTGATTGACACGGAAACTCGTAGTGACACAAAACCAATTACAAACATTCAAAAATGACTTATTCACTTGAAAATTAAGTACTTATAAGAGCGTAAATATGTGCCGTTACTTACTTAGAAAATCATTCGAGTTTGTTTGAGTCCATCTGCGGGTAATTTATAAAAGAGCTTTTTGGATTTACATCCTGCACCAATCCATATCTAGTACATAAAGAAAAGCACACACATTCGTAATAACAATGTATGTACTATACATTTAAAACGTACATACATACATCAGTACGAAATTTCGCACTAGCGCTTACACTATACATACATCCGTACACACATATTTACATACGTAAAAATATTTGCCATCGCCATAGAAATCACTTACATAGCCAATTCGTACGATGATGTGCATCCACATTAGCCTTTCTTGGTGGCGCTGTGTGTGGTGGCTTACCATGGTGAGTGGTGTTAAGGTGCGACATACAAATCTACTTACTTCCTTATTAGCGTCATAAATGTATGAAAAGCCAAACATCTTCCAATGGATTTGATGTTCTTTTGTTCACTTTGGGTGAATGAGCTGTTCGGATGATGAATATTTTCAGATACACTAGCAAAAACGATATGTTTAGACATATATTTTCTATGCACATCTTTTGCTGTATATTTAGTCAAGTTTTTCGTGTGAATTTCTACTGAAGGTATTTTATAACTATAGATCATGTAATTGGACGAAAAAAACAACATCCAAGCAAGTGGTGCGATATTTAGTGGAAAATCTGTATGGCGGATCCAACACTGACCTCGATTTTTGCATTCCAATCTAAGGTGTAATAATAAAGGCAAAAGTGTGCGAGATCAGCCATTACCGTAGAATCTCTGGGCATGCAAAAGAACCTTGCTTGATTTAAAAAAAAATCATACAAAGCCTCGCCATATCTTGACGACTATGATATGTAGACCTTGCAAAACTGGAATGATTATTTCCCCAATCGGCGCCATATTAAGTTTGGTTTGGAGCTTTCGTTGTAAATTATTCATCTCCAAGGTATAAAAGCCACGCGTAACTAGCGAGAGAAGGCACGTCCAGGGTTGTATAAAAGGTACATATGAAGTCCATTATCTATTGCACCATTTACAGCCATTAAAGAAAATAATTTGAGGAGGTGCGATAGATTCACTTTCATTAATTCTTTCAGGCTCACAAACAAAAACTTGGTAATAAATATTTAAGTATAGACCAAACAAAAAATCTGAGAATCGGCATAGAAAATGCAATGATTTCTCAAATGTTTCAATCTGCTGACTTCTTCAGAGAGACTTCCTGGGTTTGAGCCATGATTGATGCATGAAGAGGCCCTAGACGATCAAGTATTTTGATTAAAGACTGGGGTTAATAGATTTAATCAAGCATGTTTGACCGCCGGGTTTCCATTTATGCTTGTGCCACAGTGACGCTAATTGATAGAAATGTTGAATGGCTCAAGCGGTTGCCGAGGATGCTAGACCATCTATGTAGGCCAATTTTGATCAAGCATTGCGTCTCAGTCACTCACTGGCAATCGTGTAAAACACATCATCACTGCGTGTGCACCAATGGCGCACATGAATTTTAGGCCTTCCAAATCCATGCAAGAATCCCGGCGTGTCTTTATGGTGTAAAGTCTCTGAGCTGCAGGAATCGCTTCAGACATATTTTTTATCCTTCCTTTCTTTTTTGGGCCCTACTTTTCAGTATAATATTAAAACTTTATTGATTCATTCTAATGAAGGACCGCGTAGAGCATTGAGTAAATTTTCATAAGGGAAGCAGTTGCTAATTTTATGCCACTGCTAGACCACCGTCGTTTTTTCCAAATTCATAATACCTTATCTTTAATTCAAACAACTTTGAACTTCGCTATGGATTTTCCGAGTCGAAACTCAAATAGGAAAGAGTTTACACCAAAAGGATGATGACTTGATTGAAGTGTGCTAGAAGCGAGCATAGATCGATTAGCTGAACCGTTTGATTAAATAGATAGGGAGCTTCTACTCAAAATTTATGCATTTTCAAGAGGTCATTTTGTGATATTTTTATTTAGGAAGTTTGAGCTTCGCTGACATTCATGTATGCTTCCCACAATATAACTGTGGTCCGGTACCAATATAAATCGAATTTAAAATAATCGGACCCAATTGAGAGGAGATCAGACACTCAGCGACCAATTTTGGGCGCACCAGTAGCGCTATGTACTTTTGCCTGAAAAACGCAATGGAAGTTTGGAAGCCTAGACTTGATATTGATGGATAGCTTTCGACTACATACCCCTCTGCCAAAGCTTCGCACCATTCGTGAAAAAGTTGACTGCTCCCTCTTTTTAGTCAACTCGCCCCACTCAATCACTTTTTGAGTGATGAAATCGAAAGTTTCAAGAATTTTAGAGTTTTACCTGCAATGTCAACAAGCATTATGTCCCCGCAGAACGAATTCCAAAAAAAAAAACATTATAAGCCCAGCTATGAGTGCGTAGCGCCAAGGCATCACTTTGGGTGGGGACTCCATCTCTTACCAATAGCTCCCCTGAGCAATATAAAAAAACTGACGTCTTCAAAACTCTTTCCTCAATATAAGGTTTACTATCTAGAATCTGGTTCAAGTACTTGGCCTTGTCGTAAAACTGCAAGCGAACATCTTCAATTTAGGGAGGAGTTGCGTGGGGCCCTCATATTTCCCAGTGTATAATACCAGTTCCGTTTTATTATGATCGACATATATCGATAGAGAACGTCCTTTTACTCACCAGCTATAGGTAATCTTGGTTTTTGATCAGGTAGGTATTTTCAGCAGAAACGAAGACAGACATTTTTGCCTGAAGTTCTTAGGTAGAACATGTGAGTTCTTCCAGGCCTTCGGGATAAACACCATCTTGACGGCCCATCAATATCACTCGTAACGCAGTTTTCTGAAGTATGTATGTACATAGGAGCCAGCCATCTACACGACACATTCACAGCGCTTTGGAGCAGTGAAGGAAATCTCTCCGGTCCGGTATCGGGGACTTCAAGGATTTGCACTAGTTTATCACCCAAGTAAGGCGACGGCAAGCCAGTATGTCCGACAAGGCAGTGTAGGCCTCTTGCCTTGTCCAGATGGAGGCTTCTGAGGATGGGTTGCAATGCTGTAGAGTCCAGCTTGCTTCCTTGTCTCTTAAGTAGATCAAGAGGGAGGAGATCTTCTCAAAAATGTGTCTAGATCTAAAATCTCCTTCAACCCCTCTTCGCCTTTTCCCTCCTCTTTCTTTTAGTCTTCAGGTGTAATACAAGCTCTAATTTTCTGCGTTTTTTGCTTTAACCCTTGTAGTGGCTTTTGTGTATTAGATCTCAGCCTTTGTTGGATGATCGCTCATAAAGATCTTGGTTGGTATACATCCAATGTATGATAACCCTGCAAAAAATACGACGAGTAAGTGATGTGTCGCAAAGGAACATGCGACTAATGCCACTTTGCATCCTCCTGGTATGGACTGAACTGTTCCCTTACGTTCGAGCATGTCCTATGAAGAGACCAATTGTTCCCCTTTATACCCGAACAGGTATAAAAACGACTAGTCGCTTTTAAAAAATAAAAATAAAAATTTGCGCCAGCTGCGATTCGAACCAGGGTTGTCTAGATTACTAAGCGTATACTCTCTCTACATGCCAACGCCGCACATGAAATTGATCTTCGATAATACCCGTTTGAGACTACATATGACTAATTGATGGCCAATTGTACCCGATTGAGACTAATCCGGGAATACTCTTTTTAGAGATTAGTCGCACAATTTTTTGCAGGGAAGCTTGACGAAACTAGCTTCATATGCATCACGCTGAAGTTTTACTTTTTCCGAATTGTAAAGCGTTCGCTCCGAATGAAGTAAATATCAATTTAAACTGGCTTATTGTTTTAACCACTCACGTTTGCACCACTGGAAAATATTTAAAATATATTCTAACCCC
>JAPVRG010296374.1:0-13949 GCA_029783565.1 Rhagoletis cerasi
GCAATACCCGGCGTTGCCCGGGGACATTTCAAAAACGACAAAGCAATAATTTAACAATTTTAATTCTTTTCAACTTTTTTTTTGGTATTCTTGTGATGTCAAATAGGCAATTCATATTTCAAAATTTTGTGGGCTATATTATTAACACATAGGGAATATTTTGTACTGGTAACTTATAAAGAGTATTTTTTTCTGAATGAAACGTGTATGAGTAAGCTTATTATGATCGGTTGAGTAATTAAGACTTGAAAGCGTAAAAAAAAAATCGCTGTCGCATTTATATTAGTTAAAATAGGATAGGATATAAACTTCGCGTCTATTAGCGGTGTCACACCCTTTTCTCTATACTTAACCAAACATAGTATATGACATGTACCAAATTAAGTATTTCCCATTTAAAAAATTTAACTAAGATGCGGCTTATGGATCCAAAGTTATAGCTGGTTATAAATTTCATATCATCATACTAATCTTCTCACCAGTACTCTAGCCAAAAACTTCCAGAAAGATTTAGTATGAAAAATTAAATTTGTATGGGAGGTGCCTCGCCCCCTTCTCCAATATCGCTCATTTCTCTCTTTGGGTATGTGGTTATTTTATATATCTCCAAACCAAGTTCTAAGCCACGCCCCCTTCACCAATATCGCCAACTCTTCTCCATGAGTAGGTGATTTTTTTATGTATCTCCATACCAAGTTCCAGAACTCTAGCACAAATACCTCCAGAGGTATGCAGTATGAAAATTCAGTTTGGAAGGGAGGTGCCACGCCCCCTTCTTCAAAAGCGCTCATTTCTCTCCGTGAGTAGGTGGTTGTTTTTATATACATATCTCCATGCCAAGTTCTAGTACTCTAGCACAAATACTTCTAGAGGTAGGCAGTATGAAAAATTCAGTTTGTATGGGAACTGCCACGCCCCTTCTCCAACAACGCCCACTTTTCTCCATGGGTATGCATTTGTCTTCATATCGAGCCATTTTTTTTCAAAATTTTATTTTTCATGCAAAAATACTCCCAGATCATCTAGTTAGATGCATTTCTGCATCAAAAATAAAATTTTGAAAAAAAATGGCGCTTACGTAATTTTGGCGGTTACGGCTCGATATATCTCCACACCAACTTCCAGTGCCCTAGCAAAACTACTTCCAGAGGTATGCAGTTGAAAAATTCAGTTTGTATGGCAGGTGCCACGCCCCTTCCCTGGTAACGCCCACTCTTCTGCATGAGTATGTGATTGTTTTCATGTAACTCCATACCAAATTCCAGTCCTCTAGCACAAATACTTCCAGAGATAGGCTGTATGAAAAATCCCGTTTGCATGGGAGGTGCCACGCCCCTTTGTTAAATCGAGATAAATTCTATCCTATTTTTTAAGTTGGGCAAAATGACAACAGTGTGGAAAATTTTGTGATTATCGGTTAAGTAGTTAAAGCGTGAAAGCGTAACAAATAAACAAAGTCACTTTCGCATTTATAATATTAGTAAGGATAAGGATGTACACGTGCCAATACAAGTTTTTTATGTTTTTTTTACAAAAATACTTATATAATTTTATGTTATTTGCTGAAATTTATGTGACTGAAACTTAAGTATGTACCTTTTTTGCTATTTTATCAAAAAGAATACTAAATTTTTAAAAAGTCATTGCTTGTTTATTACTTGGGCCCTTGAAAATGTTCGGTTCGGCTCCGGTTCGGCTTCGGCCGAAATTGGGCGAAGTTCGGTTCGGTTCGGTTCGGTCGTTCTCTACTTACTACCGAGCCACTTCTTCAGGTTTGGAAACAGGCAGTAGTCGCAGGGGGGGCTAAATATTAAGAATATACTGGATAAGGGGGGTGGGAAATTCGTTTTCCATGCCATACAGTTGGGCACCCTTTCATTGTAGTCACTTTTTTCCTCGCCAAATGCGATCGGTTTTGCCAAAAATCAATGTAGCATCAAATCTACATAGAATCTGTCCAACAGCTGCGAATAATATTCGCGGCTGATCTTTTTAACCTTATCAAGACAATCAATGTGATAGAGCGGATTCCAAAAAACTGCCAACATTGACCTTCTTGGTGGACCCAACTTTCCCGACATACCTTGGCCTTCTTTTCTTCATGTACACCCAGAGAAGTTCACTGTTTCGACCGTTCCTTGGCCTCTGGTGTATTGTAATGAATTCATGTTTCGTCCACGGCTTGCCGCTGAATATCTACAAGTGGAAGTGGTCATGCAATTGCGCTTCATCATCTGAAACCACAATCGAATCTAGATGCACACATTCTAAATAACCAAGTATCTCATTGTGATTTGGAAACCGAGTCACTCCAAAGCAGATATATTGGCAAGGGTAACCACTTCCTTTTCTACCATAAATATCTCTGATAAGGCCGCCAGCATCTTGTAAATCGTAGCGTACAGCATGCTACAGTGAGAACCAAATTGGAGAGTGGCTCGACGTATCTGTCCCAGGCTTGATAATGAGGAGTTCCGTGCGTATCTAGTCTAGTCTACTTAGGCTGGTTGTGCATGCCATGACTTGCCACTGCTAAGCTGCCAGCAGAATCGGGTTTCCAGCAAACGACTACAGCCGCAGTTGTGGGGCCGACGAGAAAATCCTGACCATCGATCACTTCCCCAGTCACTGATCTATCTTAGCAAATTGAGACGACGATCTCGCTAAGCCTAAATAAGCATCTGCAACCATTATCAGACCTAAGTCGACGAGCCAAAACGGTACTAAAACGGACCTTCGTTTGCCATCATCTAGGATCTGGAGGAGGACTGCCACTACATTTTAAGCCAACTTATTGCCAGCCCCTCGGCAAAATCCTCTTAGGGTGTTTCTGTTCTTAAAATGTTTCTCACAGAAAACATTCGCCGCTCTGCGGACAAGTAAATTTGTAGAATCTTCTATTCAAGCGGCAACAGCAAGACGAGCAGCACAAATCGGAAGATGCGTCTCTTACAACCCATATCACTAAGTCACAGGCAATTTTGATAAAATTTACCTAAGTATAAGTTAATTTCATTTCATTTTAGTCAGTTCATTTGTTTAACATTCCATTCATTTCCTTTTATATCTTGAACGTAATTTTTTATATTCAAACATCTCTTTTGAAGTTCGTTAGACTTTTCGTATTTATTTGCATAATTTATGCATGTATTCGCCAAGATTTACTATTTTTTGCAATGCTATTTTGCTCACCGTTACTTTTGTTTCGATTTAAACGCCCAAATAGCTATGTATCTCGTACTACATATGTATGTATGTCTCCAGCCCACTGTCGATTGGTTTTGAAAATTTATTACCTTTCCTCTGTTGGTATTTATTTAATGCCAATTTTATGCAATACAGCTCAAAAGAAAGTTTTTTTTTGTGATCTTTTTAGAGATTAGACAAATGTTTGCTTTCATATGTGACCAGATGTCCGAGTATTAGTTTCATATGATTTTAGTTTTGCAGAATCCGTACTATTTAGAGCATATTATAAATTTATTATAATTATGCAAATGTAATTTTTTTTTAACTATGTTAGTAGTCTGCAAAATTGGCCTGAATGCTTTAAAAGTGGACGTTAAATTATGTGGAGAAATTGAACTGCTTATGGAATCTATAAATATGGGGCTTTATTTAATAGCACAGTGTCTTATATGGACCAAATTTGATTCAGTCACCTAATGTCAATGCAAAGAGCTGCCCTGTTTAGAGTACTACCTCTCTTAGAGAGACATAGTACATAGACTCAGATATCTGGCAGTTAATTTTTGAGTTGTATGAGATAGTTCATGAACAGTTGAGATTACGTTTCCAGCTATTATGGATGAAATCTGCTGCTCTTCATTGTTGTTCTTTCATAATTATACATATGTACGTAATCCTTAGTATATCCAAAGAAAAAGTAATATCGCATAAGCCAATAAAGCAAAATAGTAATTAATGTTACTGACGAAAGTAGATTAGATTACGATTTAACTCATCATTTAATGTTTACAACTTTCCGGCTTTAACTTAAAAACAGAGCAAGATGTACGTAATCGACAAGCAGACAAGCGTAAAAATGCGTGCTCAAAGCAAAAACATAGTAAATATAAAAAACGATAAATATAAACAAGTATTACATATCACGCAATAAGATAAGTTGCAACAATGCAGTGCTAGACTTAATTAAAAAAAAATTGCAAACTACATACAATTTTAATAATTAAACAATAATAAATTAACCTTGTTACACATGTTTTACTCACTTTTGTATGTACAAACAATGCAAAAATTAAAAACAAAGCAGAAAACTACGTACATATGTACCTAAGCGAAACAAAAACAGATATGAAAACTTAACCTAAACAAAAGTAGGGGAAATACATATCTAAAAACATTTAATTGCAATACAAAAAAAAAATTAATAATAATAAAACATAAGAATTGCATTATGCGAACAGAACGCACGAACACGCACAGAAGCACTCGAGCATTCAAGCGCATAAAAGCACGCACTCGATTTCATTCATTGCATTTAGCAATGCATAGAACATCAGTTGGCATAAAAATAGGATCGAGAATTGTAATATAAGATTGTAGATTTTTCTAGCTAAACGGAGAGCCACAAACGTGCGGTTGGTTTGGTATTATTTCGAAAACTAACGGTTAGACCAGAAAGTTTTTCATTTGCAAGTCTTAACGTGGACCCTACTTAAAAATTTATTTGGGAGTAAGATTGGAAAACTATATTCAGGCGATGGTATTTTAAACTAAGTATTGTTGTTCATCTTGGACATTAAAATCGCTTGAATTTATAGCAAACCCCAAAATAGCTCATTTTAGGAAGTCGCGGCATTCAGACCCCCTAATTGAGTGATGGCCTGCCCTAAGCAAGCCGTATAATGTAAGTTTACTGAGGAGCATTCAAAGATCAGCAGGTGCAGGAGTAACAATTGAACTAAAATCCTGCCCGACAGAAGCGCTAAATGCTATCCTAAACCTGATCCCTATCGAGCCTTACCTGAAAAAGGTTGCTATGAAGTCATCTGTCAGAACCAGAGCGTCAAGGCTGTGGGAGACTCTACACTTCGGGCAGACTATAAGTTAGGCAATCTTGACTTCAGCTATAATGTAAAATGGCGATCCCTATCCAGAAGAGAATAGAAAGGAGACCGAGCGGCTGATAGATCCAAGATGGACTACGATATAGGAGCAAGAGTATAGTCTGAGAAACTCGGTGTTGCTCTGTCTATATGTCTGGGAAAAGATGCAATCATCAGTTTTTAAAACCTTATTTACTGGAGTGGGGAACAAAATAAAATAATACTGCGATGTGACAGCTAGAGGACATTATTGGCGATGTCCTCTCCGTTTACCAAATCTGAGCTGTTGAGAAAATGCAAAATGGAATTACATTTCAGTGTCTGAGTTAATGATCGTCCCTCGTGCTTGGGCTCCCGGATATGGCAAAATCGAAGGCAATGGGAGGGCTGTTGACAGTTTGGATGGCTGTAAAGTAGTGTCCCTGGGATATCCTCTTGTAATGATCCATCTGCATTTACTTTGACTGGAATCAGTTGGTGAGATAAACAGACTTGCGATACATCGAGGGGCATCTGACCTTACTATTAAAGGACGAAGACTTCGGATCAGAAGAATTCAGAAATACTCAGAATGTTCGATAGGCAACTACGCGGCAAGAACAAGACTTTTCTATAATAGAATTTGCTGCAGCTGTCTTGAAAGTAGTGAAAAGTTTCCTGCATATCATGTGTAAATGATCAGGACCTGCGATATTTATGGCTGATGAATTTGCCAGACGGCGCACACTTCAGAAGCTTTTCTTAATAATGAAGATGCTGGGATCCGTCGGATAATATCGTGCTACTCCCAGAGCTTAGCGTGCCCTGGGCGGTACCCTTGCCATGCAAAGTTGCCAGGTCCTACTGAGCACGGGTAGATCGGAGGCAGCCTAAGGGTTTCTTAAACTAACCAAGCCACACAGTTGTCGACTGTGATCGGTGTTTTAGCCGGTCGCAGTTCCAGAAGAAATCGCGCTACTGATTGTGCGAGGCAAGGAGTTGGGGTAGCTTGTATATGAGTTAAACTGTTGAGCTATCATAGTAATTTGCCTGAAGATCTCTAGTTTCTTCGACTTCTTACACCGCAAAAATGGTGCCACAAACGACAAAGTATTATTAAAAAAATTAGTGAAATTCAAGCATATCAAAAGTGAAGGTGGTAATATGATGCACTACAGAGAGCTAATTAGGATTTTATGCGGGAACGCAACGCTTCAAAAAGTCCAACATTATCATTAACACACAATAAGAGATGAATATCAGAAAAAAGAGGAGGTTTGATACAAAAAGATCATGAAAAATGCAAGATCAGAGATAAGCAGGTACAAAATGAGATGTCAGTAAATGATACATGAAACCCACAAAAATGTTATGAGAGAAAAGAGCTGTTATCGGTGTGGAAAAGGAGACTAGTGACAAAATGTGTATATGTAGGGAAAGCACGCTGTCCATGAAACATGTACGCACACATCCATATATACATACATACATACATATGTATTTCATTAAAATGCATGGCTATTTTTTCTTAATAAATGAAAACATTGAAATTAGCGAAGGAATAAACAACAACAGCAGCAGCAACGAAATATCAATAAAGTGATAGGGCGTGCAACATGATGTGGCATGGCATGGCGTGGCGCTCAATTGCTGGCCAATGACGAGTTGCCTTGTCGCAATAACAATGCAAATACATATACATACCTAGGTACATATGCATGTGTATATATTTCTGTCATTTAGTGGCTTAAAGCGGACAGCAGAAGAACGGAGACTAACTCAATTGATGGGAGGGACATATTACCTTGGCTTGACAAAACTGATTGAGCGTTGGAGATAATTGAAAATGCCACATAACATGCCACATAACATGCCACAATGAAAATGTCTATACATGCTTAAAAGCAAATACAACAACGTATATATGTACATTAGGATGGTCCTTAAATGTATAAAGCACATTTTTATATCAGATTTCCTAAACCTCAACCCTTAGATCGATGCTAATATAGTCACAGATATCACACATAAATTTTGGACCTGATCAGATTCCTCTATGGAAACTCAAAAAATTTAAATTAATTTTTTTCATCTAATACCCAAAATCGATACTACTGTAGGCGCAGATATCACACATAAATTTTGGTCCCGATTGGAGTCGGTTAAGGCGTGTCGCACAGGGGTCAAAGTACGGATTCATTGTATATTAAGTAGTCTCCGTAGAGGAATCTGAACTTCGACCCGTGTGCGACACGCCTAAACGGTCTCCGATCGGGACCAAAATTTATATGTGATATCTTTGACCGTGGTATTACCGATTGAGGGGGTGACTTAAAATTTCACTTTAAGGACCACCCTAATGTACATTAATATATACAAACATATCTACATATACATATATACATACATAGGTACCAAAGCTTAAGTGAGGGTCATACATATATGCATGTACATAGAGCGCTGTTGAATGTGTGTAACATCGTAGACAACAACAAAAATTCGCAATGGAAAAAGCATAGTTGAAGAAGAAGAATACTCAACAACAAAAAAAAAAACTACAAAACTGAGCAACAAAAAATGAGGTAGTAGGCGTTACGCATACAAGGCACGCAAATTAATTGGTCGCCTGTAGTAGCGCGCTGCAAAAGATGAAGCAGAAACATGCCATTGCGCCTAGCGGTAGGCAAAGGGAGATGAGGCGCGCAAGAGTTGGCAGTAACTGTTGTGGAGGAGATGTATAATGCAACGTGCAAGAGTGTGGAAATGCATGAGCGAATGGGCAAAATGCGTACATAAGTATGTGGCGATGTACTAATTGCATATACGTACATACATACATGACATTGAGTTTGCTAGCTAGCGCTCATTGTGCAACATGTTGGGGCAGTGCGATTCACACATGCCAACAAAAGCGGACAAATGCGCGAATATTAATGCAGATAAGTATAGGGTACGTTAGAGATGTACATTTGGACATATGAACTTGTAAATATGAGTGTATGTACTTTTAACAATTCGTCTCTTAATAGATACTATTGCAAGCACACATGCGCATATTGTATGTATGTAGGTGTGTATTAATTGCCATTCGCATTGCGTGCTGCAACAAGCGAATATGAAGTGAATTAACTCGATACATAGGTATGTATGTATGTTTGAGTATGTACATACATACATACATATATCCCGCATGGGTGCTAAGATAAAATCACAACGCTAGCTAGTAATTAGATTTGAAATAAAAAGCAAGTTAAAAAATTCCATATAAATGCAAGTCAAATAGGGGCACTGCCATCAAATATAGCTATAGGTAGTAAGTACATACATATTCTTACATGTATTATTTGTAGGTAAATACGTAGCACATATTAGTACATATGTTTTGTGAGAAACTTTTATAATTACATTAATTATAATTGAATACTAATTTCAATTACATAATATCGGCTGGGAACCATGGTGGTCTTCAAGGATTGGATATTATGACAGCGAATGAAATTGAATGATTACACCGTGCGACAAAAACAAAACAAAAAAACAAGCAAAGAGAGCCTTAATACCATTCATGAAAATACATCTATTACTGAATTTTCAGCGTAAATATATTCAATATGAAAATACTATAAGTATTCTGTTGATAATGAGTGAAAAAAGTGCGAAATTTCATGTTCCTAGATGCATGAATGGAGGAGTTATAACGAAAAATCCCATATCTGAACAATTAGTAGTATAGGAGCTATATGTTATAGTGGCCCGATCTTTGTAATTTTCACCGTAAGTACTCTGTTGACAATGAGTAATAATAGCACGAAATTTCAGTTTTTTAGCTGCATAAATGGAGGAGTTATAGCGAAAAACCTCATATCTGAACAATCAGTTGTATGGGAGCTATGTGCTGCAGTGGTCCGATTTTGCTGGTTCCGACAAATGATTAATGTCTTATGAGAAGGCACTCACTTACCAAATTTCAGTTGTATATGCCGAAAACTTAGGTTAGGTTAGGTTAGGTTAGGTTATCTCGGCTGCCCTCATCCCCCAGGAAAAGGGCACATTTAGGTCACCATGGACCCGTTGTGATACCACATTAGAGACTCCATATGTCCCTCCTCTTACCTTAGAAATTGAACCACTTAGGTCACCATGGACCCGTTGTGATACCATATTATAGACTCCATATGCCCCTCCTCTTACCTTAGAAATTGAACCACTTCGTAGCTTTGATGAAGCGCACAAAGTCATAGATTCAGCCACATTCAAAAGAATAATGGAGGAACGAGCATCGACGAGCTCTCGCCTCCTCATCACCGCAGCTACAATAGTAGTTGTTTAACTGCAAACCCATTCTAGTGGAGTGGATTTTCATCAGGCAATGCCCGGTAAGAACTCCAATAACATGTCGGAGCAGTGTTCGCTCCAAGTGGAGGAGAGGGCGAGATCTACGCTTGTCCAGCTTAGGCCAGATACAGCACTGTGCATATAATTTGCAACAAATTTCAAAATTATATTATTTGCAGCTTGTGTTTATTTATTTATTTTTAAGAATTTTCATTCAAAATATAGTGCGATCTACTTTTAACAGAAACCACAGAAATAAAAATTTTAAAAATTTCACAAAGTTCACAAAATGAAACAAACTTCAAAAAATTTTCATCAAAATTTCAAACTTTTTATTCAGAATTTTTAGACAATTTTCGAGTATGCAGTTTTGTAGCCCATTCAATTTTAGTGTAATAAAGTGCAAGTTTCAAGTCACTAAAGATTACCGTTGATTTTTTAGAATTTTTTTGTCGCGGGTGTTCAGCATTTTCTTTCATATATCGTATAAATCGACTCAGCGCGATATTCAGGTAATTTTGGTATCCTTTTTTTATTAGTCTATAGTCAATATACTCACGAAACTAGGGGCCAAATTTAGCAAAACTGTGTTTTTAGTTTTTTTTCTTTGGTGTCAGGATTTTTTAAGGACTTTGAAATTTCATAAATATGTTTAATTCAAAAAATTATTAAACAAATTCAGTGCCATGTAGAATAACAATATGGGTACCTGTTGAAAGAGAAATATCTGTAGAATTTATAAACATTGATTTTTCTTGGTTTAAAAGGACGAAGAGATATTGACATAAGTGATACGAAAATATGAAAAATTCTATTAGGAGATTCACAAGCGTCAATAGCCAGTTTCAGGAAAGCAATTGAAGTGAAAATTTTTTTTATTTGAATTCAATATGAAATCGAACAGAAGGGAAAAAATAATGTTTCACTAAGCATTACGACGCTTAAGACGTCTTTTGAATCCCCTTTATATCTATACTATTTCTATAAAATTGATTATATCGGAAAGGTTTGTAACGACTAAGCTCAAAAAATACTGAACCGATTTTAATAATTTTTTCTAAAACAAAAAAATACCTCTCAGTCGTATCACCCTAATGACAGTAAATTAAACACCGTCAAAAATCATTAATCTTTTGCGAAAAAAGTATTTCGATTAGTTCAGTACGAAAACCATACGGAAAAACCAACTTTTTTTTTTTTGTTTTTTTTTTTTTTTTTTTATGAGGCACCTGAGGTCAATGAATTTCCATAGGAAAACCCCCTCATCGAGACAAAAACATTGGTGTATCACCCTTTAAAATCCGACTATAAATGCCGAAGATACGAAGAAAAATGAAATTGGGTTTATTTTTTTTTCAAATGCCTTTCAAAAACACTTCGTATGAGGGGGTGTACGGCGAACTTTTTTTTCGATACGGTCTAATGTACATACTTTATGCACAGAGCAGTTACGTCGCTCCCCGACGAACGTTTTTTTTTTGTGTTTATGAGCTCGGGTTTATTTGACACCGGTGTATGGAATTTTCGCGTCGCTTTGCGCTTTATCTGGCGACCAAAGAGTTTAATGCCAGCACATCTTTGTATAATTTTTTGTAACTTTACCACAATTGAGCACATGAGGTCAATGAACATTGTAGGAAACCCTCCTCCTCGAGACAAAAACATTGGTGTATCACACTTTAAAATCCGACTATAAATGCCAAAGATATGAAGGAAAATGTAATTGGGCGACTACTAGGGTTGTCCAAAAAAAAATGTTATTATTTTTTTAACCCTAGACACCTAACCTTCGTCGATTCGACGAGTACGCGATTGAAAATTTGCTGTATATTTTCTAAAAGAGTTATAAAATATATATTTGAATTGTTGCAAAATAAAAAAAGTAGTTTTATTTTGTAGATTAAAAACTGATAAACATATATGTACAATAAATCAAACTAAAAGTTAAATTAATGTATGAGAAATAAATATTTTAAAAAATGTTCGTCGAATCGACGAATGGTTAGGTTTTAACGCGTTCGGGAGAACGTTAGGTTTCCAGGGTTAAATTATTTTTAAAAACACTTCATATGAGGGGTGTGCGGCGAGCTTTTTTTATTTCGCCTGTAAGGCGAGACGCTCTAATGTACATACGTATATTTGAACATATTTAAAGGGTAGTGGAAAACTATGTAATCCATCGTTTTGTGGCGACGGCCATCATGGATTTACAATGATACTGAATATACATAAATGTGTTGTCATAACTAAAAAATGGAATGCGTGAAATTTCAATTACTACTAGATTTTACCCAAACAAGGATCAAAAACCACGGGTGAGAAATAGTGGGTTAAAATATTCCACAAATATATGCGCCAATGAATTCCACTATAGACCCTCAAAGAGAAGATAAATGATAAATGTAGTTTTATGCAAGATTTTTTCAAATAATTAAGAGCGACTTGAGACCAAATTAGGAAAACTTCGATACACTGTAAAAAAAAGTGACGTTTAGGGACAAAACGGCAGGTGGTACAATACTCTGGAGCGCTTCCTCTTCCATAAATGCCAAACCGCATTTGTGTCTTTTTTTGGCTGTCGCACAGTGTTATTAACGGTGCAAAGTCAAACTAAACTTGCCTAAACAAATAGGAAGAAAAATGACAACAAGGGATACGAGTAAATTTGTATTTCTCTATGTAAATATGGGAATGAAGAAATGCTTTCGTCAATTGCTGATAAATAGCTATGTATGTGCTAGGGTATGTAAATTTACGTACATATATGTATGTATGTATAAGTCATGTTGTTTTTTTAATGCACGCCGCCGGCATCCTACCCCATTTACACGACAAGCTTCACATGTCAGCGAAAGCTAAAAGTTATTTCACCCATCAATTCCATTAATCGTACTCTTAAAATTTTAATTTGCCATGCATTTGCATGCATCATCGCAACTTTCTCTTCGCACGCATTGCAACATAAGTGCAGGGAGAATGGCTCTCCGCTCTCGTGCTTGCAGTCTCTTCTTCCTCAGCTGTACTCTCTTTTCATATCCGGTGCATTCGGTCGATGCATTTGTCGACTGAGGTTGCAACAAATACTGCAAAGACTAACGTTAAAAAGTGCAGCGCGGCAGCAATTTGAGTGCATTTTGCGAAAGAGCAAGAGTGGTAGCGCGTAGCAGAGAGAACAAGAGAGTGTTGAGGGTGATTTTCAAACCAAAATATGGAATGCAAAGCATCGCGACAGGGACGTTTCCATCAATCCAATCCGCCGCGAAGTCTACTCTCCTCAAATAATGCACCCTTCTTCTCACATTTCACATACCACCCCCACCAGTCATTGTTGCTCTTGCACACCTTATGCAACGACTTACGTTGCATTTGCGTGCATGACTTTGACGTTATCGCCGACACTTTGAGTGTTTCGCTTATCGCTAAAATTTGTGTTGTTTGCAATGCTGCGCTAACTATTTAGTAGCGTTATCGTTTATTGTTGTTCTGTTTCTTTCTCGCACAAACACTGTTTTTTCTACTTTCCTTCAACCAGCCACTTGGCTCATATTCCCATTTCCACTTTCTTGCAATTTGCTTAATCGTTTGCTTTTTCTGCTATTTAGTTGCGCTTTTATTAATCACTTCTTTCACACAACCACACACACACACACAAATGCGCGTAAACTTACTCACGCATTTGCAGCCAACGCTCGTCTATAGATTGCATTCGCTGCCCTGCCTCCAAGCCCACACCTGCGGTGAGCGCACAAAGCTCTCGCAAGCTATACGCCGTTATGCGCCCCTCTGCAGGGTCTTAGCATTTGCTAATGCATGTGACGTTCGTAGGTTTCGCAAGTGCAGGTGGGGCGCATGGCGGTTCGCACTACGTATCTATTTGACTTTATACTCGTAGTTACGCATACACACACATGCAGTCGTGCTTATATACATACATACATATACATACATATGTACGTACATACCATGAAGAAAAAATTATAAATTGATTAAAATAACCAACTTTCTAGTTAACTTTTTTGCGGGACACCGATAAATAACTAACTTGTTTGTAACTAGCTATGACAAAACTAACTTTAAGTTAGTTGTAAAGTCGTGCAGGAGTCATGCAGACGTTATCGGGAGTTTGTTTTCTTAACAAGTTTCTATTTAAACATCCTCATTCAAAACTTACTTTCAATACACTTTTTTTCTGCACTTCGCAGATTCGTTTTCGTATTCAGGACAAATAAAATAAACGTCGAAATTTTATATTATCATTTTGATGTTATGTCTGATCGAATTCAAATATGAGACTATCTACAAAGAACATGTAAACAAATAAGCAAATATGTAATGTAAATAAATAAAATATAAAAAATTGAAAAATTCCTTTTTTTAATTGATAATTTATATCCAAAATAGTTAGCTACAAGTTAGTTGATTTCTAATGCAGAGGAAACCAGTTCTCACTACTTTGCGGCCATCGCCCTCAAAAGTAGTTAGTTACGGCCAAAGGAATTAGTTAATAAATAGTTACAACTAGTTGACTGCTAGATAGTTAATAGTTAGCTACAAGCTAGTCCCATT
>JAPVRG010296380.1:8370-21866 GCA_029783565.1 Rhagoletis cerasi
GTTTTCACTTATATGACGACAAATGCCATTGAATTTGACATAGTGAAAACCAGCCTTTAGACTGGATTTGTACTTTGATGCTGGCGGCTTTCATAAGAGTGGACTATTAGCGTAATATGTACAAATTGACTGCAGTTGGAATTTGTGCGTTACAGCTAATGTGTTTTTGGTTGGATCCTTTTAACTCCATTTTATACTCAATTAAATATTCACTTATTCATTTATTATGAGCTTGTCGAAAGCTCGATGCTGTTTAAGAAATTTAGCAAGGAAATTAACAAAATAAAATGCACATGTGGCTGATTCTTCTTCTTCTTCTTGAATGGTGCTGTAAACGCCTAAGGGATTTTGACCGAGTCCAACAAGGCACGCCACTCGATTATCTTCTGTGCCAACTGACGCCAATTGGAAACGCCAAGTGAAGCCGAACGCTTCTCCACATGGTCTATCAACGCAAAGGAGACCCGCGTTGAATACTTTCAGAGCTGGAGCGTTTCTATTCATTCGTTAATTCGCCGGACTGTATCTATATCGCTGTAAAGCTCTTACAGCTCATCGTTCCATCTTCCATCACCAACGCAGAAGGGCGCGTATATCTTCCGCAGAATTTTTCTCTCGACAACTCCAAGAGCCGCCTCAGCAGATATTTTAATTGTCAATGCTTCTGTGTCATACACCAGCACGAGCGTTATGAGTGACTTATAGATTATGATTTTTGTACGACGAGAGACGACTTTACTTCACAATTGCTTAAACAGTACAAAATAGTACTTGTTGGCAAGAGTGATTCATGCAAGGCATTGTTATCGTTTCTATAATAACTACTTTTGCCACTCCCTGTTGAATGGTAGTCCCCACTTACGTGGCGGTTACAGCGCCAAACAAGAAGAAGACTAACGCCGCAACCAGCTTTGACGGCCGTCCATTTAAGCGTGTAGCATGAATACTGAGGGGCTGAAAAGACTGTAGGAGGAGGTACTTTCCGGATTTTCAGACAGCTATAAACCCTTCTTGTAGTACTCCAAGCCGAAGGTGGACGGTTGTAGACACCAGTGTCCTCACCCTAACAGCGGTTAAGCTCATAGCGAGCAAATCTGGGGACAACATTGATGTTGCCAGCGGGGCTCCGAGCCATATTTTTGATCAGTCTCCGCAGGTATGTAGTAGTACGCCACGTTGCCTTTGGGAAGGCGGGTCTTATTTGATGTCTATTTGGAATAATGGGTGGTCGAAAAGACTGCAGTTAACCAAGCCATGGACATTGGGGTGTGCCAAGTGGCTCGGAGCCCTACCACTGATCATATTTGGTAACCATATGACCGCAGCCGCTCTCCGAAGGCGTTTATTAGTCTCCAAACCTAAGCAGCTATCTCTGTAGTCTCCACAGCTATTCACCGCTGTTGAGTGCCGCTGCCACTCTTCCCGACACCGGCGTCACTCTCATCGCTTCAACTGTTCACTCTTTACTCACGTAAGGTCTTCAAAACAAGTTTCTCACAAACTTACATTTCGTTTGCTCCAAATTGAAATATTAGTTTGCTTACTCAGCACACTACACTTCCTGCATTATTTCCAACTTATTGTGCATATATATGTATATTAAAATGCTTTGTTCTCGTATTTTGCGGTCACCAGCTTCTGAAACTACTTAAATTTTATGTTCCTAGCTTAACAGCAATAATCAGTGTACGTTAATGCAAAGTTAGTATTAAAAGAGCACATTTTATGAACGCTCATTAAATAAGTGTTAAGTGTTCAAGCGACCTTCAATTGTACATAAAGGTTGAAGGAAAATGCTGGCCTGCAGTACTGCTCGAGAGCCATTACCAAAGTCATAAACAAATTGAAACATACATACAAATATATGTACATATTTTAAATTACATACACACATACATATGTATGGAGCGATGCGCGTTGAGGATATAAGGAGGCATAATGAAATTATGCAGTGACTATACTTAGCCAGTAATTGTGTTTTATATAGAGAGGAGAAACTTTAATGTGTTAATACTTTAAATATATCTTCATTAGAATTTTGATGTCATTATATGACCAGTTATTGAAGTTTTTGTCCAACACCTTCTCGTCTTTGTTCGTCATCGTCCAAATTTTTGCACCATATAAAGAATCGGTCTACTGAGCCCAAAGTATCGCCTGTTGGCGTGATTTATCTCTTGATCTCTAAGCTACTTCTCTCACTACTTCGAACTTGTAACTGCCACTCTGAATACTCTTTGTGTATTGCCATGAGATACTTTGTCTTGCTTTCATTCATTGCTAGACCCTGAAATTTTTCTTCCTTCTCTAAGCTGGAAATTGTTGCGCTCACGGCCCTTGATTTGAGGCTGTAGTCCTAATGCCATCTCCATATGCCAGCAGCATCGTTCTCTTGGTGCCGCTGATGTCAGCTCTCAAGAGCTATACTTCCCATCATCAGTTCGAAGAAGTCGCATGACAATGAGGCGTTTTGTATGAAAGCTCATTTGGCTTCGAATGACTCGGAGAGGCCCCTCACAATATGAACGCGGTTCGAATTATGCTCAACGTCACTCAACTAAGCCGTATAAGTTTTGCGGGTGTAGCAAACTTAGACATGGCGTCGTAAAGGCAGCTTCTCGTCTTGCTGCCAAAAGCGGCTTTAAAATCAACGAATAGGGGGTATGTGCCGACTAGCTTATCCAAGATTTGACACACTGAAATTTGCCAGGTCTGAAGCCACACCGATATCTAAAACATTATCAATTGGTTCATGAAGGCCTTCGTTCTCTTAGACAGTGTCGTCGATAGGACCTTATATGCCGTGTTAGGAAGTCTCATCATGCGGTAACTGGCGCAAGCAGCAGAATTCCTTTTCTTGTGGATTTAGCAAGGATCCAAGCTTTGGGCGTGTATTAATCAAACCGAATTGTGTCGAATTGTGACGCCGGATTTGAATAGCTGAACCAGTGTTCCGTCGGCTACAGAAGCTTTGTTGTTATTAAGCCATCTTTTTTTCAGTAAGGAAAATAGGTGGTATTCGTAGTCGATGAATATATTGGCGAACAACAAACAAAAACTTGATAGAACGATTTTCATAATATCGATAACAGTATATTACCAAAAATTGATGAACATGCTATTTGTCATGCTACGAACAAATACATAAATAACGAAACTGGAAATTTAGCTATAACACTGCCGATAACCATTTTTACCATTGATAGTAATTTCAATTTCATAAAAAATAATATTTGTTTCCGGTATAAAGTATAGAGAAATATGCATATCGAGATGCATAGTACTCGGGATCGATAAACGATTAATCTGTCCGCTATCGTGTGCAATTATAACAATAATTTCCGCAGGTATGTAGTCTATGATGTCCCCGATAACAATGTAGGTGAAGGTTTCAAACCAGTCAATAATAATATAAATAATTAAAATTTATCGATAAGGAGATGGTAAATATATCGATACAAAATCGATGAATAAAGCTACAATCGATAACGCTATTTTACGAAAGATTAAAATCAGTATTCAAATATTTTGGAGCTCAATCTGTTATAAGAATTTTCGTTCCATTCACAATTATGAAAACCGGCTACGTTTCTAGGCATTAATATGAAAAAATACTTGCCCGCAAGAGGTTCAAAAAGAACTTTTTGTATACATATAAGTATCTTTATGCGACCTCAGAAAAGAACCACACTTGATTGAGCGGAAATTAAATTATTATCATTTCATTTTATACACCTTTCAGTTGCTGAATGTGCGATTTATGGTTTTTCAATGTGGTATAAATTTAAATGTGGCAAAAAGAATCAAAAGGTTAACAAAAGCTATAAATGATATCTCATGTTATATGCAAAAAGTATGAAAATGAAAATAATGGCTTTAAGCTACAGCAACAAAGATCAAAGAAAACAAGCATAAACTTCACACGCGTGAATACGCCCGTCTGTATGTACATATACATATTTACTTTCATCATATATGTATGTACGTTTATAGTAACCCTGCAGGGAAGCTACTAGTTGTGAACTAGAATGCTACCAGTTTGCGTTTCGTTTCAGCCCAAATAGTTCACTTTCTATACTTTTTCAATGTTAGCGACTGGTATTTTTAACATGGTGTTGTCCTACAATTGTCCGCTCCTACATCAGAACTCACCAGTATAAATATATACTAGTAGCATCATCCCAGTTAAGTGAATAGTCTGCCGTTTCATCTCCCGTGAAAGGAATAAGTATGTATGTCATTTTGCTCACGGCGCTCCAGCAGTCGCAATGGCCGACAGAGCAGAGCAGAGCATTAGCGTGCCATTGCAGAGATCGCAGTTCGAATCCTGGGTAGCGAAATTTTTTTAAATTAAGGCTTTTATTGTATTTATTTTTTAAAGTAAGGTTTTTATTGTATTTAGGGCCGATTTCATAATAAAACTAAAGAATCTTTTAAAATTTAAAGGATGCTTTATTTTTCCGATCGATTTCATAAAGCCACTTTAAAGATAGGGGTGCCTTTAAGAGGCACCTTGCATTTAAATTGCACTTTAACTAAGAGGAAACTTTTGCAAAAGGAACTTTAAGGGTTTCATTATGAAGTTGGCCCTTATTTCTTTAATTATATTCTTTTAAAAAGAAAGAGAATTTTTGAATTCACTTAATTTTTATGGTGCAATTCAAAGGCAATTTCACTGATTGCAAAAGTTGTTCGAAATTGTCGAACTGTTAGGCCATCGCTTTATCTCATACCAGTTCATGAACTGGTATTTTTACTGACTGTTTTGAGTTTTCACTGCCGGGAAGTACTTATCGATTGTGAATACACACCTCCATACATATACATATACCTATGCTTGAATATATGCACGACTCTGGCAGATTTTGTGGCCGTCATTGACAGCCGCAAATGCGCGTTGAAACTTTTGCAATTGCAATGCACGCAAATGCTTAAATGTCAAATGGCTGACCGCGACAGAAACAAGTAGGCATAAATCCATTCCATATTCATATTCATATTCATACTCATATGCATGTGTAAATAGTGGAAAGGTAAGTGGTGATTTTAATGTTCAAAACCCAGTTAGCGTGTCGGGCATTCATTATTGTCATTCTTATTGTCAACCGGTGACCATGGCAAACAATGCATTGTAAATAAAGCACTATTTTACACAGACAGAAAAATACACACACACACACGTGCAAACATAAGCAAATACGTTGACAAATGACAATGCGGGCTCGGGGCTCTTACCGCATCTATGCAAGTATTTATTACCCTGCTTGCATACTTTTTTGCATTGTCGTTGTTGAAATATTGACACAACGTCCATTGTCGAGCAATTGTAGCAAATGGTAAATAATGAATATTGTATAGCGTAGACCACAAATAAATTAAGTTGGCAAGCATAAAAGGCTTAGAATCGGTGAAATAATCAACAAATTCATTGTGACCGTAAACGAGGGGTTTTATGGCTGTAAGAGTAGTTGCGAAATTAAAATTAAAATTCAAAGAGAATTTATGACTCCACTGTAATACAAATACATAACCTCGTTGCTATTTGGAAATTTCCTGCTCGTGAGATTCATTTTTCAGATCGCTAATTCTATAACCGGGAGCTTATTTGTGCTAAGAGTGTGACCGAGGTCTTCCTGCAATACGACACGAATTGACATTTCCCTGGTTTTATGCATTCATTTAATAGGATGTATTTAGCTATATAGCAGCAGAAGTAAATACTATATTTAATATACAAATTCTTTACAACGGACCACTAATGGCCTTTAGAGTCCTTTAAAATCGATTAGATAGAGGTAGATATTAAATGACATGTTCACTGAGACCTAAGGGTCTATTGTGCCCTATTCTCTTCACAACATTTCTGTTAGGCCTAGTAGAGAGTGAGAGTGCTCATACTTAAGCCACATAAGGTCTTTGTTACTCTCTAGTTGCCTTGAAATGTCATCACATTAGACTAGAAGTTGTAGAGGTGTCTCTATGGCCGACTCACAGAAGCGGCAGGTCCCTTAGCTTTTTAGTTACACCGTGCGACAAACATCAAAAATTTCAAAACACACGAAACAATCAATATACTCACAAAACTAGTTGCCAAATATAGTAAAACTGCGTTTTTAGGTTTACTCTCTGCGTCAGGATTTTTTTAAAAGGACTTTGAAATTTCAAAGATATGATTAATTCAAAAAATTATTTAAGCAATTCAGTGCAATGTTGAATAATAATACGGGTACCAAATGAACGATAAAATTCTGTAAAATTAAAAGAAAATAAATGTTAAGGTTCACAAGGACGGAAAGGTATTGAAAATCCGCTTTTAATTATTTTCAGTTTTTAAGCTTATAAAGTTATGAGGATAATATTAGAGGAAGTGGTCACCACCACTATATCAGTCTTTAACATATATTTTTTTCAAAAATGAATACTTCAAATTTTCAAGGATATTGAAGTAAAAAATTTTAAAAGCGCATTTTCAATACCTATTTGTCCTTGCACACCAAAAAACTTAATCCTTTAACTCTACTTAACATTGTAACAGATTTTTTTTAATAATATTTTATATCAATCATATCTTTGAAATTTCAAAGTCGTTTTAAAAAATCTTGACGCCAGAGAGAAAAACTAAAAACGCGGTTTTACTATATTTTTAGTATATTCATTTTTATGTGTTTAAAATTGACTGTCGCACGGTTTCGAAAACGGTCACAGAATGCTTGACTCCTCACTCGATCGCATCAGACTGTGCAGCAGCTTTATGGAGAATGATGAGGTGGAATCACGCCGACATCTGCTACCCAGCCTTTGTGAGCTTAAGGCCGTAACACTTTGCAATTGCGGAGCTTTTTTGTTGGAAGGGAGCATTTATTACCAACTACGCCTCCTCATTTTTCTTTGGTTTCTTTCCCTTTTTAAATGGTAACACCAAGGCTAATTAATTTATCAGTCAAAATGCACTTACACGTATAGAAGCAGCCATCCTCAACTTACCCAATAAAAACCTCTGATTATTATAACGTCTAACCTAATGAGCTTAAGTATTATCTTGGATGCCCTTATTGGAATTTCAGAAGCTTCTTGCAATTCAAAGGCAGGATTCTGGGCCTATCATTGACTAGAGTATGTGACGCTTCACTGCTTGATTTACGATGCCTATCAATTTAAAAAACATCCAAGTCATGTTACTTCATTGTTTACTTCTTGTTGCTCCAGTGTATAGGCGATTTCTATTAACCCACGTCATCATTATAACTTTTATGATTTTTCTTTCAGGCTAGTTTATAAAGTGCATACATTTGTCATAGGGATGCCTGTGCAGTTTCTATTGACATTATATACGCCGACCTACATGTATTTTTATTTGTGTAAGCAAAGATAAATGAAATTTGCATGCTGTTCGCATTGTAACTAATTTTAATTTGTTTGTGTCCACACCTGTCTTCGCATTTATCCTTTTATTCTTAGCATACATAGTATATATACATTGTTCCTGAAAGCCTTTGAATATATTTTGTTATCTATTGTTGCTCTGCTGCGTATATTTATTTTATGCCAATGGCTTAGAATGCATAAGCATAGTGTGTGGCCAATCTCAATACATATTTGCATTTAAAAGTATTGATTGGAAAATATGTATGTGCGTATGTATGTACCTAGTATGCGTTAAGTTTTACTTCTCCCTATAATTTCTGCATGAATATGCATAGATTCTTTTACCAAGGAATAAGCATTTGTATTTAAATTGCATCGTAGATGCATTTTTTACTAAAGGCAATATTTTAATTACATATTCACAGGCAATTCGAAAAGTAGAGCTAAAGTTTTGATATGCCAGAAGGACTATAAAATGTGAAACAGTTACAAAAGATGTAGAAAAAGTAAAAGTAAATCTTTAGTGGTAATTTAATTAAAAGTTTGCAGAGTAAATGTGACACCATTCAGCGAAGGGAGTTGAAACTGGGGTAGTTAATTTATATTTGTGAAGAGAGCCACAACAGTTCTAATTGGAAAAATTAAATATTTATAACTACCTCTATCAAACCACTTTATTGTTCTGTTGATATCAGAGAACCCGTTAAATTAATATTGGAAGACTTGTTAGCCAGAATGAAAAGATTATGGTAAATTAGGTAGTGCAGTGTATTTGAACAGTTATGAGTAATTTTTATAAGATATTGTGCCCATGCCCCGACGGAAGAGAAGGACGACGCGTCCAAAGATCTCTTCTATGAGCGCTTGGAGCGTACATATGAGCGCTGCCCCCGACATGATGTCAAACTCGTGCTTGGCGATTTCAATGCCAAGGTGGGCAAGGAAGGGATCTTTGGCGCCACTGTCGGAAAATTCAGCCTCCACGACGAAACGTCCGATAACGGACTGAGGCTGATCGACTTCGCCGGGGCCCGAAACATGGTAGTATGCAGTACTAGGTTCAAGCATAAAAATATCCATCAAGCTACATGGCTGTCTCCAGATCGGAAAACAAGAAACCAAATCGATCATGTTGTGATAGACGGAAGGCACGCTTCCAGTGTTTTAGACGTACGTACACTCCGAGGGCCAAACATCGACTCGGACCACTATCTTGTTGCAGCCAAGATACGCACACGCCTCTGTGCAGCAAAAAATGTGCGTCCAACAATGCAAGGAAAGCTGAACGTCGAAAAGCTGCAATCACAACAGACGGCCAATTTATTCCCTTCTGGACTCTCACACCTGCTCTTTAAAAGCACTATTCAATAAGCCGACATACGCGAGCAAATTTGGTATGAAAAATCGTTTACACAAACTTGATAAGTTTACGCTGCAATTTGAGCGAATAAATGCGATAAACCGAAGCAAATGCAACCGTGTGAAGGCAGCAGCTGATTGAAGTATTGTGCATGTGTAAAAAAATTAAATCAATTAATGGAAGAGTTAAGATTAAAATATATCTGCATATTTTTTGCAAAGTGAAATGTAATCGTTCCTATTTCAGAACACTAAACCAAAATGCAAAAGAACGACAGCTGATTGATAAACTTTACACAATTATTTCCTCAGGGTCGTACATATAACAGTGCGTGTAAACATATAAAAATATGCTATTGATAAATTTGTATGCTTAGATGAATCCCCTTAATGAAAACAAAGGGCATAGCAGTACTTAATTGTCTTCGAATAATTTTGTAATGTTCGGTAGCTTTAGCAAATTTTCGTTTCTTGATATATTTGTGCAGATATGGAAACTAGGCTTTCTCTACCCTTTTCTTACCCTATTCGAAGTTATATTTAATGTAATTTACAATCAAATCCAGCTGGCGCATCTGCTCGCTGACGTGTACTAACTATAAACGTGTTTGCTGGTTCAAAAAGCATGCAACTACTTGTACGTGTAAATATGTATGATTATGTTTTTTGATCTTTGTCTTGCTGTGCTGTGCTATGAGCCTGTCTGCCTAGTTTTTCGACATCGAGTGCCTGCATGCACGTGCTCAACGAAAGTCATGTGAGTGTTCACAAGAATATACAACAAGAATATTCCTACACGTGTATACTCCGTCGCAAGCACAGCATTGGGGCTACTTCCGAAATGTCGTCATTTGCTTTTATATTTTCATACATACAGATGTACATATATAATAAATGTACTGGTATGACTTTGTAAACCCACATATTTGCTTATCCGAATAGTGTTCGTATTGTTCTTTTCCCAAAGGAATTCAAGGAGCCTTTAAAGCCAATAAACACAGCTTACGTTTTTGAATATATGACTATGTATACGTATGTTTTTACATATGAGTGTTCGCCAGCCCCACATCTACATCTTGCTTTCGCTGCTCGACTTTGTCGACTCGTACAACTTTCTCTGTTGTATGCACGAGAATAGTTTGCGGGCATGCTGGTCATGTAGTACTTAAAATATTTACATATGTATGTAGGCATTTCTGTGTGTGGGCTACATGTACGAGTATTTCCTATTGTCGACAAGTCACATTGTTCATATCAATATTTTACAAAATATCTTGGAAATTCGACTAACCTGCAACAGGGGATGTTGAGTTTAAAAGCTATTTACTTGCTTAAAAAGTTGTTTTGGAATAAATTGAAGAAAGGAGACGAATTTCATTTGTTGAGTGCTCTCGAAATGAAAGGGAAACATCTGTTGTATATATATCTATAATGTGCTTGCATTTTCAAAGTAATTATGAATATGGATTTAATGGTAATTTTAATACAAAATTTATCTGATACACATGAGCTGGAGGTAGGTAGAGAGGCTATCGATTACTGCAGATGCAGATCAATATAATCAACCCTGTGTACAATTGCAGAAAATATCGAGTAGCTTTTGATGAGTAAAGACTTCGCTGTTGATGATTTTCTCGGCCTTTGAAATCTTTTACAACGTCCTATCGGAGGCAATACAGAGAGTTTCGCCTAAAGTAATCAACTGTGAACTTCAGTTTTGGGTTATACTATGAGCACTCAATAATTCACAGAAACATTGAACTTTTCTCCCTTGCAAACATCCTCCCTACTCATGGAAGTTTAATGTCTATCTAGTGTTGTAGTTTTCTAGAAGGAAGGCTATAGTCATAACTCTACATAAGCTGGGGGTTGAAAGCAATCTAACACGGGTTAAGACATGTTCTCTCACCCCTTTTCTAGATCGTGGTTATAAACGAGTTTTTAGAGTAGCTGGAGAAAAGGGACTGTCAGGTGATTGCCCATGCAGATGACGTGGCACTTATGGTTGGGGGAAATTTGTGGATACCATTTTGATCTGACTCAAGTTCATCTGAACTTGGTAACAAGGTGGGTGGCTAACAGTGGCCTCGTCGTAGTGGATTCGCCGCCAATCCCACTAGGCGCAACTGGTCGCATTTACTAGGAAGTATAAAATCCCCGATACGGCTTTTACCTCGGTCGGAAGTGTCGGCCTGCGGCTCTCCGACTAACAGTGACCTCGCCGTCAATGCAATCGGTCGCATTTACTAGGAAGTATAAGATCCCCGATGCGGTGTGTTGGCCTGCAGCTCTCTGACAGGGTCAAGTATTTAGATATGATTCAGGACAAGAAGCTGTGCTGTCGGTATTGAAAGTAGAACTAATACAGCACGCACTTTTATGGGGCTAAGAGAAACCAGTTGGTTAACAAGGTTGAAGATGGGTCACTCTAGAGTTCTGTAGGGTTTCGATAATCCCTGATCACACAAATTACTGCGTCTCCGAAATGACACAAAGTAGCCTTTTCTCTAGATACATTTACTCAAAATATGTTTCGGTGGGGCGGGGTGACTGGTGAAAGTCAACACTAATTTCAAGGTTCCGGACTACTGCAGTGTTTTTCAAACAGAAGTAGCTGCCATTAAAGAAGTAGAGGACTTATTGCCGAAAAGTGTTACGTCAGTAAGTAAGGAGTTCAAGGTTTTGAGCGTGTCTTAGAAAATTGCGAGGGAATGCCTAACATCCCTTTAAATTGCATCGGAGTACTTTCGTATTAGGCTCATTTGATTCCAGGCTACAGCGAAATTATGGGAAACTGCATGGCTGACGACTGGACAAGAACAAGTACCCTTGAAACATTGTCGGTTCTATCTTTACACTGAGAAAAAAAATAAACCATATCCACTTTGTTTCAAGCTAAAACGCATATGATTTGGCGCCAAACGACCTTTTGTTTACTTTAAACAGATTCATTTTTGGAGATCTTTTCGTTTGAATACGATTTCGTTCTGCACTTCACAGATGCTTTTTCATATTTCGGAAACACAAAAAAAAATATTTTATTATAATATAAGCATGTTGCCTCTGGTGGCATTTGAACCCGGACCCTACTGAAAACTAACAACTAGTAGCAACCCAGTAGGCAAAAGAAGGGCCTGACACCACTTCTAGAAACACTTCTAGTATTTCCAGTGGCAGACAGGAGTCCTTCTGCTTCTCATTCTTTTTTGTATGAGATGTCCCACTTGTCAAGGCCTTACTATTCCTTCATGTGAGTAGGGCTTCCATGTGGCCTTCCATAAGCCCTTCCATAGTCCAATTTTTTTCGTTGGAGTACGATTGCGTTCTGCACTTCACAGATTCTTTTTCAAATTTCGGAAACACAAAAAAAAAATATTTTATCAGTTTATAACCACGTTGCCTCTGACGGAATTCGAACTCGAACCCTCCTGGACGCTAACAAATAGTGGTAAGCATCTATGCGCACTGAGCTACAGCCACGCATGTAAATGTGCGATCAAATGTTCACTTTGAATCAAGGCCAGGCGATTGGTCTTAAGCCTTCTATGAGAAGCCCTATGAGAAGGCCCTTTTCGAGAAGCACTTTCGCAAATGCCAACTGGGGACTCTTTTTGAAAAAATTATGTTACTTTTTTCTTAGTGTAGGTAAAAAGTCACGCAGTGCTGCCTTCATACCTACATATATATGTATGTATACATTGCACATTAAATTTCCTTCACATTTGAGGTTGCATTGCAACGGTTCGCATTAGCTGCTTTTGAGTGCACTCCAAGCAACTGCCGGATATACTGCTTTAACTGGCGGTTAGTGCTCTGTAGCCGTTTGTTGCCATTCACATTATTCCAGCCAGCAATTCATATGCACAGCACGAAGTAGGGCAAATTTATCTTTTTCCGCAATGAATCGGTTGCATTGATAGCTGCCATGCACACACACTGCGGAATCAGTTTCAAGCTTGTGCGCCCGTACACGCTTGTTAGTAATACTTATATACAAAACAAATTGCAATGAAAATTGTGGGTATCTCTCATACATGAGATATATATGGACAAACACACGCACATGATAAAAATGTGAAAGTTTAACAGTACATATATAGAGTAAATATACACGTATATGTGTATGTATGTCCTGTAAAAGGCGCTAAGATTTAAGTGAAGAGTACAGAGAAAAGATTTTGAAAGCTTTAAAAATTGTATTGAATAAAAAAGCGTTGGAATTTTGCCGCTATACGATTATTCAATGCCCCAACGGAGGAGGCGGAAACAGCATCAAGTTGGTGTGATAAGATGAATTGCTAAGTGCAGCACAAAGCATGGTGTGCTGAATATAAAGCGCGCGTATGTATATGTATGTAGTTAGAAATAACAGCGCACCCAACTGACCGATGGGCATCCTTTTTTGTTTTCATATATTTTATTTTTAGTTTTATATATAATTCTCGCACAATGTTTTTTTCTCGGTGGTTGTACCAACATTGCAGCGCTGTTTCGTTCGATATTTCCGGCCCGCATATTTTGCTTCCAAAAACATATATATGTATATGTATGTATGTACATTTGTATATAGTACAAGCGTAACTGAAAACGATTTCAATTTATTTACTTGGGACAAGGGTTTGCCTAGCTAAAAATACTCACTTCGAAAAGCTATGCATAGGCACCACTGATGACCAGCTACACTGGTGGTCTTTTGTTTCCTGGTTTGCTTGTGTGCTTGTTAAAAGTGTTGTTGGTTGTTTGTTTTTTTTTTTTTTTTTTTTTTTTTTATA
>JAPVRG010296390.1:0-11302 GCA_029783565.1 Rhagoletis cerasi
AAGAAAAAACCTTTTTTCTACATTTTTGGGCTTGAACCAAGGCCTGCGGAGTGGAAGCGCGCACTGCTTACCACTACACCACAGCGGCCGCTTTAGAATATATAAAGTGAGATTTAGAATTTTCTACATAAATTTTGCAATAACCAGTTTTTTCTTATGTGCGGTATTTGTCAGTGCAATTTGTTTTTTAAATATTCATTTTCAAGCCTCGCTTTCTATTAAAAAAACAACAACAAAAAATATTTTTTTTAACAACTTACCCAAAAAAAATTTTTTTTTTATTTTAAAAATTTTCCAAGTAAACTTCAATATTTTCCCTAAAATTTTTGCATACAACTTTTTTTTCTACGATTAATAGATAACGAGATAAAAATTTTTGAAAAAAAAGTTGCTAAAAAATTAAATTTGCAATATCTTGCAAAATAATTGAAATTTTGCAAAACTTTTGGGTGTACTTCAAAAGCATCCTAACCACATCAAATTGACCAAGTATGAACAAAATCTGAGATTCAAAAGTTCTTCCAGCCATGGAACGCCTATATACTAAATTGATGTGCACTGTGAACTACACAGATGGTGGAGTTATATCGCAAAAACTTATATCTGAACATTCCTTATGGATCAACGATCTTGATAATTTTCTCAGTAGACCTTGTATGATTAGTTAGTAAGTAGCTCACGAAATTGTACGGGTTTATATCTGAACAATCAGTTGAATGGGAACTATAGGTTATAGTGAACCGATCTTTATCATTTTCACTGAAAGTATTTTGTTCACAATGAGTGAAAGCAGTGCAAAATTTCAAGTTGCTAGCTGCATAAATGGAAGAGTTATAACTAAAACCCCATATCTGAACTATCAGTTGTATGGGAGCTATATGTTATATTGGTCCGATTTTACCGGTTCCGACAAATGATTAATACATTATAAAAATACACTCACTCACCAAATTTCATTCGGATATCTCGAAAACTGAGTGACTAGATTGTATACAAACAGACGGACCAACGGACATGGCTAAATCAACTCAGCTCGACTTTCTAATCATATATGTAAGTATACATTTTGATGAGTCTATCTCTTCTCATTTTGGTTGTTTGTGTTTCCGACAGGGTAGGAGTTTGATGTATTGTGGAACAAGGGATGACGGAAAATCGTTCCACAATACATCAGTCTATCTCTTCTTATTATGGTACTTACAAACAATTGGAAAAATTTCCTGCTAAGTAATACTAACGAAATCTTTTGGATTTGAATTATATTTACGTATGTGTATTTAGTCGTACGTAACGAGTTGACACGAACTCTTTATATACATACATACGTACATGTGTAAGTATTCCGTAAAAGTATCAAATTTCAAAAGTATAATTAATTTCCCCTAAAGACTTTTTTCCAGCGTAAATTTAAGTACGACTTTCATACGTATGCATATACGTCAATCTGTAACACTGCATTTTATTGAAAGCTGTCAAAATTTTAATTAGAACTTTCACGCCTACACCGAAACGAATATATGAAAAATATGCTCAGATTTAAAAAGGTATCAAATTCACCTTGTACACATTGGCGTACATACATACATATATATATGCATGCATGTACAAGCATATCTCATTAAAAGCCTGAAAGGTATTTATGCACAATAGGGTGGCCCAATTTTTTATTTCTAATTATATGTAAGTCCACAGATCAAAGGAGCACATACATATACAGGGTGATAGGCCAGGACAAACTGGCGTCACTCTCTGTCTCGCTCACACTTCGTAAAATGGCTCTCTACATCTCATTCAAACTAGAATTACCTTAAATATTACGGCTTCAGGGAAAGTCTTGGGTACACTACAAGCGTTTTAGGTAAGTAAGAAAAAAACTTTTCCAAACTGAGTTCCTTTACAAAAATTAAAATTGTCCATAATTTAAGAAACAATCTAGCAAGTGTCAAAACCATTTTGGAATCCTTATTAAATGCGCCAACTTTCAAATGCAGTACATTGAAGCATTAAATTTCAATTTTTTTTTGGGCAGTTGTGTATAAATTTTAGACGACAATTTAGAGAAGCTTTACTCAGAATTACATAATACAAATAAAATTGAGAAAAATAGAGATTTGTATTAACGGGAATTAAAAAACCAACACAAGGTGTAGATTTTTTAGTATTTTTTTTTAACGCCAATAACTTAAAAAGTACAAGACATACATTTTTCTGATAACTACTAAGAACTGGCCTGTCACCCGTTTCCGGCTTGACGTCGACTTCTGGGACACCCTGTATGTGCATTAGACCGTACCGACAAAAAAAGTCTGAAGTATTTTTGCAAGGCAATTTCGAAAAAAAAATTTATTTTGGCCGAACCTAGGGGTCTTAAAGTATGATATACCGATGTTCTTGTCTCGAGGAGACAATTTATTTTGTTCGAAAGCTCATTGTCTACAAGTACACCGTTCTAGTACTTGCCCACCAGATCTCAGTTCAATGCCATTAAATTAAAGCTCGCCAAAAATTATTAAACCTTTGCTAAGGATGTATTTCTATTATTCCAGTAGAACCAATTAAACATTTTTTTTATTGCCGAATATAGGTGTCACCGAAAAATGCAAAAAGCCGACGCCCAGGGTCGGCCAAAAAAAATTTTTTCTTTCGAAATTGCTTTGAAAAAATACCTTAGACTCAGGGGTGTACGACAAACTTTTTTCTGGTACTGTCTAATGTGCACACATCCATTATCTACACCTACATTCCGCAATAATTTTTTTTTTAAATATTTTTACTAGAATAATTAAAAAAAACTTCCTCAGCAAAAGTTCAATGATTTTTGCGACCTTTAATTTACAAACAATAGGGTGGTACGTTAGGGTGGCAGGAACTGAGATCTGGTGGGTAAGTACTAGATCGAGATATTTGGGGTCAATGAGCTTTCGAGCAAAAAAATTGCCTGCTCGAGGCAAGAACATCGATATATCATACTTTAAGATCCGAATGTAAATACCGAAGATATGACGAAAAATGTAAAAAAGGCGACCCCTCGATTCGGCCTAAAAAATTTTTTTATTTCGCAATTGCCTTGCAAAAATACTTTACACTCAAGGGGGTACGGCGAACTTTTTTTCCTTGTTAGGTGGTACGCTCTAATGTTTATATATGCTGCGTTAAGTCGTGTACTTTCTATGAATAAATATTAAAAATATATTTTGGGATTCTTTACTTCATCCGCACTAAAAAAACCGCCCTAATGTTATGTATTACTACACTTCCTTTTTCATGTAATCCACATTTACACCAACTTATTGTGTAAGCTGATATTTTATATGGAATTTATTTAATTTAATAATCTCAAAGTTCTGTTTTCTAAAGCACACAATTAAGGCAACGAGAATCGGATTTCTTAAAAAGGTCCATATCTCCGTTAAAATTCTTATTCTCTTTGTTTAGCTCGCTATAACAATGGTCATGTTACGAGTATTTGTAATCAGCTTGACTTTCCGTGATGTTTGTGCTTTTGTGTTTTCGTCTGGATTTACTTTTTTATATCTTTTGAGCTGACATTCAGTCAGTGAGTTTTCAACTACATATACACAATAAGTATATGCATAACGGATTTTATTGTTGTTTAAAGAACAAAATTCAAGAAAGCGGGAAATAGTTAAAACACGTACAACATTGTGATAGGAATGTTATATGAGCATCAGCTATATCGTATTGAGATAAATAAAGAACAAAATATGCATGTATCAAATATAAAAATTGCAAATGCATTTGCAAGTTTCAATATTAAATATCTAAATAATTTAATTTAATGTAAAATTAAATTTAGCATGAAAAATGTGTATAATTTCTTATATTATATAATTTAATTTGAACTCGCTGCATAGAAAACCCTTTTTTCTCAACTCTGCAACTAGCAAAATCAATAACTTAACGCTTAGAGTGGGCGTCATGTAGTTTGTAGTCACGCGTATCTTGAATTTTGCATTTAATTTAAATGCTCTTTAGCAGTTTTTATTGGAATAAGAGTGTGGTGTGTGGAAAAAAATGAAACGACACAACTACAAGCGATAATGCAACCACATTTTGAAAAGGGGGAATTTCGAAGGGTAGTTTTCTTATTAGAGGGTTGTTTCGAGAGCGACACCAGTCCGCATGTGATGTGATGAATCATAAGTGCGAATAAAACGCGAAAAAGCGCACGCTAACTATGTAATGTGCACCAAGTTCAGTGAATTTATGTTGAATTTCAGAAGTAACAATATGCATGCAAAGCTAGGTAAAACGAATTTTTCGTCTTCGCGGACTTTGGCAATGAAGATCGTACAGTAAACAACAAAAATATAAATAAACTTTTGATGTGATCAAGTTTTTTTTATTCATAAAACTGTACCGAGGGTTTGATACTCTTGTAACGTAAAATTGACCGCCTTTAGCTAAATTTTTCTAGGTTCTGATTGTGATGACGGCCACGGCCAGTGTTTAAAGCACTATGATTTGAAGCATTCTAGGTTTAGACGCATGAAGGTGCCTTTGTATGGCTGGTTGATGTCCTCGGAGAGACTAAAGTTGACGACGACACGTAGGTCTTGCGATACTACCACAGATGCGATTAAAGGAGCGCGAATTCGGTGCTGGATTTGTGGTGAGAGAGCGACTTTGTTGGCGGGTACAGTCGTTCAGGACAAGCCGACCCAAAAACCTATTCTATGAGAGTTTAGAACGCACTTATGAGTGCTGCCCCCATCAGGATATAAAAATCGTGCTTGGAAATTTCTATGCCATGGTAGTCGCAGAAGGTACCTTCAGTTCCTCCACGACGAAACGTCCGATAACGGGCTGAGGATAATCGACCTCGCTGGGGCCCCTTAACACGATAGTCTGCAGCACTTGGCCCAGCATAAGAGGATCCATCAAGCTAGAAAGCTATCTCCGGATTGAAAAAGAGAAACCAAATCGATCATTTTGTGATAGACGGACGCACGCTTCGAGTGTGTCAGATGTACGTACGTTCCGAGGACCAAAGCCGACTCGCGGCTGAAAATCAACCAATCTGCTGGAGCTGACGGCTTGCCAGCTGAACTATTCCATTACGGTGGCGAGGAGTTGATCAATGCATTTATCAACTTTTATGCATAATATGATCGGATGAACGCATACTCGACCACTACAATTTAAGTGTGCTCTGCCCAATGCACAAGAAGGGCGACCCTGCCATATACGCCAACTACCGCGGGAACAGCCTTCTTAGCATCGACTATACATACATCGAGCATATTAGGCGGAAGGCTGAAACCCAAAGTAAACGAACTGATTGGATCTTATGAGTTTGACTTGGTAATTCCACCATAGACCAGTTATTCACCATACGCCAAACCAAGGAAAAGATCCGTGACAGGAGCACCGACACTCAACATCTCATTGTCGATTTTAAAGCCGCTTTCGGCAGCATTAATAAAAGTTGCAGCGATGTCTGAATTTCGTATCCCCTCGAAAATAAAACAGCTGTGTAAAATGACGTTGACCAACACGACCAGCTCCGACAGAATTGGGAAGGGCCCCTCCCTTTCGAATGTCTGATGTTAGATAATATTATATGAGCTGCACAACTGAACAAGAGTGTAGAATTGCTGTCGTATGCCGACGACATCGACATCATCGGTAAAACAAGCGCTACGTCTGTTCTACATTCTCGAACTCAGATAGAGAAGCAAAGCTCGTGCATCTGGTGGTGAATGAGAACAAAACGGAGTATCTCCTGTCATCAGACAAATAGTCAGAGCATACGAGTCTCGGCACTCACGTCACGTCATTGTTGACTGTTATAACTTGAAAAAGTAGACGACTACGTTTGTTTAGGAACTAGAATTAAGTAACACCAACAATAACGGCAGCCGTGAAATCCAATGGAAAATCACTCTTGGCAACAAGTGCTACTTTGGACTGGGTAGGCAATTGAGAAGTTAACTTCTTCATATCGTACAAAAATAACACGCTATAAGTCACTCATATTGCCCCTGGCCTATATATGGCGCAGAAGCATGGACAGTAAACACATTAGATGGGCTGAATTAATTCACACTGTTGAGGATTTTCAATATGCAATTAATTTAAAAAATGCACACTGATGGCTTCCAACATACCATTACTACATGACTTGCTATAAATAAATACCTAGTATGATTAATTTGGCAAATAATTAGCTCGAGAAAAAATCCAAAAAATTTCTATGTATATAATATGCAAAAGGTTTGAACTATTAATAAGTAATTTGAACATTAATCTTTAACTTTTATTCACGTTATATAAAAGGGCATACTGTTCTGTGCTTAATGTCATATTAAAAGTTCATGTAATTTTTGTTAGCTTGTGACAATATCGCTCAGAAGAAAAAACTGAATCTTATTGCGATTTTAAATAAAAAAAACAACATAAAATGCTTCCCACTACTCGCCCCCGCTAAGGTTTTTGTCCCTGATGATTCCCTGAAGATTTGGGCCAATTCTAAACAATTTTTGGCTGCCCATATCTGCCTGCTTAGAAGTAAGGAAGAAATTAACAAAATACTTAAGTTTTCGTAAGCATTATTTTTTTTAAGAAAATATTTTGGTTGGAAAATTGATAACCAACCGTTTTCGTTAATGCTGAAGCACAACACGGGCGAACGGCAAATTTCGTCCAGCAGAGCCGACGTCCAACTTTCGCCCAGCTAATTTCGCTTGCTGAAACACAATTAGAGCGGCACGAAACAGACTTTTTTACTTCATAGTGGAAATACAAGGTGACCATATTTCAAGAGAAGAAACTTTTCAACAAAAAGGGAAAATACCAGCAAGAACAAGCTTTAAATGAGGAACTACCAAAGAATTACTACTACTATTGAATTAACGTTTTCCGAAATTAATCTCTGAAAGAAAAATATAAGGTACGGTACTTTACTTTACTTTTAAACAAAAATTACGAGAACTTTTAAAGTATGGTCACCATGGTATTTTTTTGCCGTTGCCGCTGACCGCGGCGATAGAAATAAATCTATCGTCGCGAACGATCGTCGAGTGAACTTCGTCGTTTGCTTTGGTTGGGGGCGTTCTCATATTGGTCAGTGTGTTTTAACATTCGCGGCGAAAAATTTGCCGTTCGCCGGTGTTGTGCTTCAGCTATAACTCGAATGGCAATTGGGGGCGCCAATTACGAATGGGAGACCGAATTACGAATCGTGGAAACGTCGTATTTCGTCATTGCGTTAGCACCGGAGAAAACGACGCCCGTTGATTTTTGGCTTTTTTTGTTGATGGTATTGCACATTTTCTTCCATATAACGAAAGTTATAATTTTTTTTAATGGAAAAAAATGCGCGGCACCGTAAAAAAAATTGCCAATTGTAGCCACTTCAAACTTGCACCTTATTGCATTAGAATTTAATGGGCTTTAAAACTGCTTGCTCGAAAGTTTTCTAAAAATTCTGAATAAAAAATGTGAGGAAACTTTGTTGATTTCTTTTTAATTTTTGTGCAAAGTTCAAAACTTGGATTTACATTTTTTCGGTCGACGAAGCCGTCCAACAAGCCTCGTTCGTGCAATTTAACTCCTTTAGACTTTTTTCTTTGGGGTTACATTAAATCAATGGTCTATGCCAACAAGTCAGCAACTTTAAAAGAGCTGCAGGCCAACATCGGACGCGAAATTTCAGCGCGTTCACTCGTGCCAGCGCTTTAGCGGCGGGAATTTTAAGGATGTCTTATTCCATGAATAATGGCACTGGTGGTACTTTCATTTGAAATAAAAATCATATCCATACCCAACCTACAAGTCTTTTAATTGAAAAAAAAAAAAAAAAAAAAATGCGTTGTTCTAAATGTAGCTGTGACGAGATTAGATGTATTATTTTATGACGACCGATATGTTCTTCTTCTTCTTTTATGTCAAACGCATACGTATTCATGACATTTGTTGGCATAGATAAAACATTAATGTCGTGTCGTGTGGTAAAGTCGTTTTCAATGTGTTCCAAGGATTCCATATACATACCTATTTATGTATGTATACTTTGTCACTTCCCCTCACACCATTTTCACCTTTCACTTTTCTCCACAAAACATTAAAATTTTACCAAATTTTCGACCTGCATAATTAGCCACAGCGACACCTATTACCTACCGCTGTGCCCACCGGCCTGACAACTCTACGTGGTTTGACAAAGCATCCTTGCCACATTCTAATTAGCCAAGCTGTAAATTTTAATTAGAGGCAAAATCTTTAAGTACACACCACTCGAATGTGGCATGTGTCCTTCCTTTTATTTAAAACCAACCGTATACTCCTCCTCCGCCCGCTGCGCTCATTTCATCCCCTCCTCAACTAACTCGCATTTGGAGTGCCAAAAGAGTCACTTCAATCTTGGCATATGAATGCGTGAATTTTTCTGGGACATTAAACTGAACAGATACTTGAAATTGAGATGAACGAGCACATTGTAAAAAAAAAACTGAAGAGAAAATGAAAAGCGAACGAAAATGAAAAAAATATATAAAAGAAAAATAAAGTAAAGTTAAAAAGCGCCGAATGCACTCGCGCATTATGCGTTCAGACTGAATGACGTGAAATTAGCTTTCGCTTTCAAGTGGCCACGGCATATGTTTGCGCAAACATATGCACAAACACGCCTACAAATAAAACAAAAAAAGTTTGAGAAAAAAAAAAATTATTGTAAGAATACATTAAGTAGCATACTTTGAGTGGTGGTGCGAGTACGAGTACCCGGTACATCTGTGTATACAACGCTGCATAATGCACTCAAGTATTCAAGAGGCTATTATTTATTACGAGCGTGACGCGGAATCGAGCACAGTGGCAAACAAGTTCGACAACAAGCTTATCGATATACATATGTACGTATTTATGTATGTATGTAAATATGTGAATGTGCATGTGCTCATACATTCTATAGAACTGCATTCACCGAATCAACTTGAATAAAGCTTTATATTGAGTTCGCGTCGTAGCCCACAAACGGTGTTGTTTTTGTACAATTTCTATTAAGACCTGGCAGTGGAACACGCTGACACTCAGAAGGAAGCTGTCCTCTCGGGCTAATTGGCGACTTTATAACCTTTTATGAAGAATTTTCTTGTCCGTGTATTCCCACTTTTGTTTCATTCTTACATTCATACATACATTCGCATATACACACTAACATGCGTACAAGATTTTTGTGTTGTGCAATGCCTTAAGGACTTTACATTATTCATCACTGCTATTAACAGCCAGGTGCTACGCATCATTCACATTACTCGCATTTATACTTCGTTCCGGTCCTTGTCGTTGCCCGAGTCTGTGTTTAATGGAGCCGTTAAGAAGTGGTAGTTGCTAGTTAGCCAGCCACCCTTAAGTAAGCCGTAGCTTTCGAAAATAGCAAGACTCCCCCCTTCTATTAACTTTCATATACATACAATGACTATTTTACAATAATATACTCCCAACTCCAATAGAAAATTATGACAGGTTATGCAGGCGCAGTCTAAACAACATGTTGGCTTATTGGGTGCTTAGCTGTTGTTTGGGCTTTTAACAAATTTTAAGGGTGGAAAATTGTAGCTAATTTTGAAACGAGTGGGGTATCGGTTTTATGACAGTTTCCTTAGTGACATTTCATTAGATATGTTATTTGTGGGTGACAAGGTGGAGTTTTTGGTCTTAATGGTAGAAGAGGCGGAAATAGTTTGCTTGCAGGGAAATGAGATTTTCAACTTAGCCAAGAATTAACTACCCTTAAAATTTTATATCAAGTAATTAACCCGATTTATGCCAAGGAAACCAAATTAACTCTACATTCATAATTATGTACATATGTACATACTTACATAAAAGCTTCATTGTAGTGCTTAGTACAGACCGAGGCCTGGAAAATCTATTTGTTTCAAATTCCTTAGTTTAAATTTGTGTTTGAACTTCAATTTCACGATAAGGTAATATCGAAACTTAGCCGTAATTTTGATGTAACAAACCAAAAGAAAATTTTAAAGAAGTTCGGTCCCTGGTCCGAGCAATGTCCAATATCTAAGTAATAGCAGTTGCGCATCGGCAGGCAATAGGAAATTCCTAAGTGCATACCTGCCATGAAAAATCTTCTCATTAAAACCATTTGCCGCTCGGAGGCGGCGTAAACCTATAGATCCCTCCACTTTGTGCGACAACATAAAGGCGCACGCCACAAATCGGAGGAGCAGCTCGGCCAACTACTAGCAAATGTGTATGTCAAATATATGTCGCAATTTTTAAGTTATTTTAAGGGGACCATCTTTTTAGGATTGTCAAAAACTCGATTTTGTTTTCATATTCTGAAAGTTTGGTATATTGAGAGTATACTGTATAGAGGAACATTAAACATATTAAACATATTACACAGGGTGTCCCAGAAGTAACCTGCCAAACTTGAGGAGAAGGTGGGGTGAGGTGAGCTCCCTGATAAGCAAAAAGTTTACAGGCAAAAGTGTCACCGTTTTTGAAATTTGAAAATTTTTTTGAATTTAAAAAAATCGGACTTTTCATGTAATTTCACAGCATGTAAATTAAAAAAATTAAAAATTAAAAAAACACCCTGTATATTCAGCGAGCTATAGCACTTATTTGAGAGCGTGGAGGCCAGTATACCGTATATCAAGGCATATTAAACAAGGTAGAAGTGATTTTGACATTTCTCTCTTTTGAACACCGCCTATAATGTCAAATGATGAATAACTTTTAACTAGAGAACGACCGAACCTCGATTTTTAAGGCCGAACCGAACCGAACTTCGGCCAATTTCGGCCGTAGCCGAACCGGAGCCGAACCGAACATTTTCAAGGGCCCAAGTAATAAACAAGCAATGACTTTTTAAAAATGTAGTATTCTTATTGATAAAAAAGCAAAAAGGGTACATACTTAAGTTTCAATCACATAAATTTCAGCATATAACATAAACTTATATAAGTATTTTTGTAAAAAACTTGTTATGGCACGTATACATATAGTAATAATTTAATACTTAATGTTCGGCCTAAGTTCGGCTTTTTTTTGCCGAAGCCGAACCGAAACCGAACCGAACTTTTGTGGCCGAACATGGCCGAAGCCGAAGCCGAAGCCGAAGTTCGGTCGTTCTCTACTTTTAACCCTTTTCAAGTTGGCATTTTCTATTATTAATTAAAAATACAATTGCGTGCTGTGGAATAGTTTTGAATTGTGTGAATTTTTTTTGTTTTTCGACCACATCCATTTATAGATTAATATACAAAAATGAAAAGGAGCAGGAACTACGAGCGTTGCGCTGTGTGTGGCA
>JAPVRG010296394.1:1245-12527 GCA_029783565.1 Rhagoletis cerasi
ATCCCGTTAATTTTCACTTATGTACATACATAAAATTTTACCGTTATTCGACAACGGCATTTGTATATACGTATATACGTATGTAGGGATGTACACGCATATACTTACATACATACACGCTTCTGAACGATTTGCAGATCGTACTGGCTGTTTTAACCCGCTATTAAAACATTGCCTTTATGTATGTACATATCTGATCAGAGTGGTTTGTTTGTTGCCAACGCCAGCGAATAGTTTCGTTTTTTGCTTTTGTACAAGTGTCTCGACTTGTACTCACACAAGTATAACAGCCCTGTGTCTAAGTACAATTTCATATACTTTTGATTCGCTTGCGCCGGCGTCCAAAAAAAAAAAAAAAAAAAAAAAACCTTTGTCTACATTTGCACTTTATTGCCCTTCGGTGCCATACCCAACAACCCGTTGCGGCATTGAAAACTAACCACTTCGATTCTTATTAGATTTGTAGTTATCGCCGTATTTCTCTTTGTGTACATTTGCGTTTTGTACTACGTACATACAACCATACATAGGCACATGTATGTACACTGTGGTGTGACCAACCAAAAGTTTTGCGTAAGGTTGGAGATTCAGTGCGTGTGAACATCTGCTTGAGATATACTTAAAAATTTCCATTAAAGTGGTTTGCTCGCGTTACGGGAAAATATGCGTACATACATCTGTGCGTAAATCAGTTCTATTATTCTCGAATTCACATTCGCGCAAATATAACGTCTCTGTGATTAAACGTATACGATTCTCCGTGAATTTTATTCGCTTGCGCCGGGGTTAAAAAACCAACCCTTTAGTTTTGCATCTATAAACACACATATTGCCGGGTTCTATGTTCCGGTCTACATGACAGTTTTCGTACCTCATACCCATATGAATATACATACTTGAGCGCACAACTCCATGGTGCTCGCAAAGAAAATAAATTCGAATATATTTTAACTTATACCCTACTGTAAATCTGCTTTGCTCGCGTTAATATTGCACAAATACAGTGGTGTTTGATAACTTCTCGTATTTACAGCACAAATATAACATTCCTGTCTAGTAACTTTGAACCGGTTCGCCGGCCGTAAAAACCAACTAATATTCTTATCAGATTGGATTTTTTTACATTTTTGCCTTATACAATACATCTCTATTTGTGTGCATTAATACATAATTTTTCACAAAATTAAGCGCTGCGTATGCTCAAAAAAGACATATGTACATGCCACCATACTAAGGAAAAAGTGCTTTGCTCGCTTTAATCGCTTAACATTTGCCTACATATGTATGCATGTAAAAATAACCAGATACCGTGTTTGAGTGCGTTTATTACCCGACTACATATCATCCGTACGGTTTGACGGAACGCTGCGTTACGTACATAAGCAAAACCTTGATAAAATATTTTTTCCGTTTGCATACATACATATGTGTAGTGACTACAAGGCGGTCGGGTTGAGAAATTTCAGAAAGCCGTTGCCCGAGCAGCCACAACGTGTTTTTTTGAAAGTTGGGGTTTAATAACCAAACAATAAAATTCGAAAAAAAGGCAACATAGTGAAGTACTCCTGTAGCTCTTAGTTATCTCTTTAATCCACGCATATATATTTATATTTTTAAATAAATTTTTGAAATTATTTTGCTACACATGTATATATTGAAGATTAATCACAAGTAAAGGTCGACTTTTGCGCGCATACGATACGGCTCGCTGGTTGCGTTAGCCCTTTAGTGTTCTCATCATACAACTTCTTTAACGAATAAAAGAATAAAAGAAGTACGCAAGAAACGCAAAAAGTCGACATTTATTTTGATCAAAATTCATTTCATGCTTGTTTGCTTTACGTGAAGTCAACCAGCAATCATTTCTATCCCGCATTAGCGGTCTACTTACCAGTTGCTCATAACACTTTTGTATTAAATCATCCTTTGTCGAATCACTCTGATCTCGTAAACTTATAAATCAAGTTTGTTCGGTACCTTTATCACTTAACTACATATCGGAGTTTCCTTCATTTTCTCACGGTCATCATCTAAAGGTTGTTTGGTACGTTTACCAATCCAATTAACATACGTCGAAAGTTCGACTTATATATTTTATCTCTCTCCAAAGGTTGTTTGGTACGTTTACCAATCACCTCAACATACGTCGAAGGTTCGACTTATTTCTCTCCAAAGGTTGTTTGGTACGTTTACCAATCACCTTAACATACGTCGAAAGTTCGACTTATCTCTCTTTCAAGGTTGTTCGGTACATTTACCAATCACCTTAACCTACGTCGAAGTTTCGACTTAATTTGTTGTCTCTCCAAAGGTTGTTTGGTACGTTTACCAATCACCTTAACATACGTCGAAAGTTCGACTTATCTCCCTCTCGAGGTTGTTTGGTACGTTTACCAATCACCTTAACATACGTCGAAAGTTCGACTTATCTCTCTCTCAAGGTTGTTTGGTACATTTGCCAATCACCTTAACCTACGTCGAAGTTTCGACTTAATTGGTTGTCTCTCCAAAGGTTGTTTGGTACGTTTACCAATCACATTAACATACGTCGAAAGTTCGACTTATCTCTCTCTCGAGGTTGTTTGGTACGTTTACCAATCCCCTTAACCTACGTCGAAGTTTCGACTTAATTTGTTGTCTCTCCAAAGGTTGTTTGGTACGGCTACCAATCACCTTAACATACGTCGAAAGTTCGACTTATCTCTCTCTCCCGAGGTTGTTTGGTACATTTACCAATCACCTTAACATACGTCGAAAGTTCGACTTATCTCTCTCTCGAGGTTGTTTGGTACGTTTACCAATCACCTCAACAGACGTCGAAGGTTCGAGTAGTCCAGGAGCTTGCGTTAACATAGCTAAACCCCCTTTCCATCCCAACGACCAACAAAAAAAAAAAAAATCCCATTAAAATCCCCTCTCTCGACTTTGCCACAAGTGTCTAGTTGTGAAAACAAATAAAGTTTTCCTGGTTTCATCCAATATTTCTGAAGTCATGGCGACTGAATCAGTAGTAATGGTAGATTTTCTATTCGATTCCAACAATATTATAACTTTCTGTGAACATTTCGGAAGACCATACTGATACTTTGCTGGAAATCAAACTTCAGGATCTCAATGCACGATGGGAAAGTTTACAACTCTCATATCGAAAGGTCTGCCTTACTGATGAAAAACATGTTCCTTCCGACTTCAAAGATGAAGCGGGTAACAAATTCCAATTATGTACTGATAGTTTTTATATTTGCAAATCCCATATTCTTGACCAGCTTAAAATGTTTCAAGGTAACCCAAGTCACCAGGCTAGCACCTCGCGTAACTCTTCTGCTTTCTTCGATAATTCTGTTCCGTGCATCAAAGTCCCACCTTGTGATATCCAGATCTTTTATGGGAGCTATGAGGACTGGCCATCGTTTCGTGATATGTTCACGGCCGTTTACCTCAATCACCCAAAGCTTACCCCTGCTCAAAAACTGTATCACTTACGGAATAAGACTCGTGGAAAGGCTGGTAGCATTGTCAAGCATTACAAATTATGCGATGAAAACTTTTCTCTAGCCTTAAGAGCTCGCTTTGAGAACAAGCGCATTTTAATCGACAAGCAACTTAAATTGCTATTTAACCTTCCCTCAGCTAGTTCGGAAAACAGCGAAGCAATCCAGAAAATTCAAAATACAATCAATGATTGCCTTTCGTGCCTCAAATCCCAGGGTGTTTCCGTGAGTGACTGGGACCCTATACTAATCTATTTATGCTCAACGAAGCTACCTGAGGAGACTCTAGCATTATGGGAACAGTCTTAAATCCCGGAAAGACCTTCCTAACTGGTCCCACATGGATGAGTTCCTCACCAGTCGGTATGAAGTAGTTGAACGTTTGCACAGCTATAAAACCACCAAGGCACGAAGTTCGTTACCCCAAAAAGCACCAGCGAAGATTCAGTCTTACCATTCCCAGGAAAAGTTAGTGGCCAAACGCAAATTATGCAGTAACAACCACCCCTTGAAGCTCTGCCCCGAGTTTCGAAAACTCTCTGCTCAAGAACGCAGCAAGTTCGTCGAGCAAAATAATTACTGTTCCAACTGTTTGGCCTACAACCACCTTCTCAACAATTGCCAAAGCACGTTTCGATGTCTTCACTGTAAGAAGGCTCATCACACAATGTTGCATCTCAAACCAACTAGTAAACTTGAAGCTAAGGCACCTGTTAAGAAACCAATGACTCAACAATCCCTGAATTCCACATCTCTGCTGCATACCCAATCTCTCGAACCTTCCTCCAGTCATACAAGACATCCCATTTTCAATATAACTGAAGGCACTTACGAGGACTCTCCCACATCCTCGGCTGAAAGTTATCTCCCCGTTAAAGCGAATTTTTCGACGAACAATGAGAAGACGCTTCTTCCCACCGCCCAAGTGCATATCAAGCACCTGGACACTCTCTTTACCCTAAGAGCCTTGATAGACCAAGGCTCTCAAAAGTCATTCGTGTCAGAAAAGACTCAAAGACGTCTGCAGCTGCCTACCTATCGAGAAAATTTCTCAATCACCGGAATGGGCGGAACTATCGTTAAAAATGCCAACCGAGTCTGCCAACTTACTCTCTTTTTCAAACGTTGCAACGTTAGCATAAACACTAAGGCAATTGTCCTTAAAAAACTTACCAACTTTCTCCCATCGTTCCAACTTCATAAATCAAACCTCTCAGAAATTAAGGACCTAGATCTTGCGGATCCCTATTTCTATACCCCCGGTCCAATTGACCTAGTAATAGGTAGTGACCTGATACCACAAATCCTCCTTCAAGGAGTCAAGCACCAAATTTTTGGAAGTCTCCTTGCTCAAAATACCATTTTTGGATGGTATTTAAGTGGGCCATTGCAATCAATTGAATGCTCAGTTTTCACACTCATGTTGTTGAAGACTCAAGCGAAAATCTCAACTCGCAACTTAAACTTTTCTGGGAAACCGAAGAAATCACTGAATCCCATCCACCTTCCGATGATGATGCATTTTGCGAAAAGTTTTATCAAGACACCACCTACCGGCAGAGTGATGGACGATATGTAGTCAGATTGCCATTTAAATCAGAGTTTCCTTCCGATTTCACTATCGGTTCATCTCGGTCGCAAGCAATGAAGCAAGCGATTCGCTTAGTAAAAAACCCAATCTCAAGGAAGAATATAATCGCGTATTAGAAGAGTATCTATCCCTAGACCATACGAAACCAATCCCTCCCTATGAAACCCATGAAGATGGCAAATATTTATCTTATTATCTCCCACATCATTCAGTCGTTGAACCAGATAGTAAGTCCACCAAAGTTTGTGTGGTATTTAACGCCTCGAAACCTTCAGCGTCGGGAACTTCCCTTAACGACATTCTACATATCGGCCCCACTTTGCAATCTGATCTCATGTTTGTCATTTTGAATTGGCGATTGTACAAATATGTCTTCAACGGGGACATACAAAAGATGTACCGCCAAATCCTTCTGCACGAAGAAGATCAACAGTACCAAAGAATTCTCTTTCGTAGAAAAAACGAGACTAAACTCACGGACTTTGCCCTTAAAACCGTCACCTTTGGAGTCAATTGCGCTCCATATCTAGCCATTCGAACTTTGCACCAGTTGGCAAACGATTCAAAAACCTCTTATCCTCTAGCCCCAAGAATCCTGGCAAAGGAAACTTATTTCGATGATATACTGTCAGGCGCGCACGATATCCCTTCTTGTATAAATGCTCAGACTCAATTAATTCAATGCTTACTCTCAGCTGGTTTCCCCTGAAGAAAATTACTGCTAATCACACCGAAATACTCAGTCATATACCAGCTGAAGACTTGCTTGACTCGGATTTCCTTAAATTGGATTGTTCTAGTTCTACTAAAACGCTTGGTATCCGATGGCATGCCTTAAACGATTCTTTTACATACTCTATCGACCCCATTACATCACAGTTCAGTGCTACAAGGCAGCAAATTTTATCTTCGGTTTCGAAACTTTTTGACCCCGCAGGGTGGCTAGCGCCTATTATTATTCAGGCAAAAATACTCTTGCAACAAATATGGTTAGAAGGCACTGAGTGGGACGAATGTGTAAAACCTACATCTCTTCAAAAGTGGAACCAATTCATCTCTGACCTACCCAGTATAGAAAAAATGCAAATCCCAAGATGGACAGGATTCTCACCCAATCAAATAGTTCAAATTCACGGATTCTGTGATGCGTCAGAAAAGGCCTTTTGTGCATCAATTTATATCAGAACTCAAGCAAATAATTCCACTTCTTCTCATCTTTTATTCTCAAAAACCAAAGTTGCACCTTTGCAAACAGTTAGTCTTCCGCGGTTAGAACTCTGTGGGGCAGTCCTTCTATCTAAATGCGTTGAGAATGTTGTAAACCAACTCCCTCTCGGTAAAACAGAAATTTTCTTGTGGTCTGATTCGTCTATAGTCCTTTCATGGCTGGAAAAGCCTCCATGTACTTGGATGGTATACGTGGAAAATCGCACTTCTCAAATTATCCAGAATGTTGGAAACATTAAGTGGCGACACGGAGCACGAGGCTGCAGGCCACAAGATTTAATTAGTCAACCCCTTTGGTGGCATGGACCAGATTGGCTTTTGAAGCCACCCGACCAATGGCCTGTATCCTTCCTACAGAAGATCCCTCCTTCAGAAGAACGCAAAGTCGAATCATTACATACGTTGGAAAACGAACCTGACTTATTAGACCATTTCTCGTCTTGGCCGAAAGCCTTGCGTGTGATTGCTTATATATTTCGACCTATTCACCGAGTCAAGCCAAGACCGTCAACACCAACTATCAATTATGAGTCAGTTGTAATTAGTCAAGAGGAATTGCAGTGGGTTAAAACACGCCTTATAAAACTAGCGCAAGAAAGGCATTACCCAAATGAACATTCAAAGCTATCGAATAAACAACCAATTCCCAAAAAGAGTTCGCTTTTGCCATTAAACCCCTTCATAGATCCAAATGGGCTCCTCCGTGTAAATGGCCGCCTGGCAAACTCCTTCCTCCCACACAATGAGAAATATCCTATTATTATCCGGAATCTTCTCGTTTCTGTTTTTTATTTCTTAAATTTTTGCATAATTTGTTGATGCACGCAGAGCACCAACTGATGATCAGGACTGCAAGACAAGAATATTTCATCCCTAGACTCAAGTCGAAAGTGAAATCTTGCATACGCAACTGCAAAACATGCACTATTTTCAAACAAACCACTCGGTCGCAAAACATGGCGGCTTTACCGCCCGAGCGTTCCAACTTTTCCCTGCCTTTCACTTACACCGGACTTGACTTTGCAGGTCCTTCCGAAGTCAAATCACCGACGCTCAAAGGATATGTTTGTGTATTCGTTTGTTTTTCGACGAAAGCCATCCACTTAGAGCCGTGTTCAGATCTCTCGACCAAAGCCTTTCAAGCAACATTCTCCCGCTTCGTTGGAAGACGTGGTCTTCCACAACGCGTATTTTCCTACAACGGAAAAAACTTTGTAGGCGCAAGTCGAGCTTACCGACAAGATTTCAAACGATTCCTCAAAGAGTCATCAGGGAGGCAGCCGTCAAGAGTTTCAAACTTCATTTCAAACGAATTGCTAGGAGTAATCATTTCACATTTGAAGAGCTCGCCACACTACTGGCTCCCATTGAAGGAATACTAAACTCTCGACCACTTTCACCCATGTCAGATAATCCTCAAGAGCTTTTAGCCCTAACGCCTGGTCATTTCCTGCGGGGAGCTCCTTTGCTGGCACCGGCAGAACCCCAAATAGACAACCTTTCGCTTCCAAATCGATGGGAGAAATTGAAGCTGTTGCATCAGCAATTTAGTCATCGCTGAAAAGATGAATATCTTAAAGAATTACATCAAAGGTATAAGTGGAAACTTCCGCATCAAAATCTAGCTATCGACGACTTTGTGGTCATCAAAAATGAATTGCTTCCTCCAAATGAATGGCGTTTAGGCCGAATTGAGAGGGTTTACCATGGCTCGGACAACCAAGTCCGCGTTGCAGACGTTCGAACCCAGCATGGCATTTTAACAAGACCAATCGTTAAATTATGCCCGCTTCCGACTCAGACAGACATCCCGCCACCGGAGCCCTGACTGCAACTCATATCCCTTGTCACTTCATCGCTTAACCACATATGTTTTAAACATTTCACTAAAGCAAATCTCCTTTCCAGAGACCGGCACGCCCATGCATCTTGGGGGCCAGCACCGCGTACCACAAGAACTTCACGCGCACCTCGGGATCCCAATGTGCATCAATGCCTCATTTGTATCCGGCACCATGCTCTACGGTTCTGTCCGGAGTTCCAACTCATGGGAGTGGAGGAGCGACGAGTAAAAGCCCGATTCTTGGATTACTGCCCTAACTGCTTGGCCCGCACCCATAGCCATGTAAGAGATTGCCACTCGTCCGGCAGGTGTAAAATATGCAAGCAAATGCACCACACTCTCTTACACCGTCCGACACCCGAAAAAGAGGCAGTTCAGGTCTCACAGCAACCGACGCGACCAATGGATGCCAGAGTGCATATTGAATTGGATCGAGCAATTAAGGCGTTGAACCGTTTGCGAAACACACTTGCGACGGTGCAACGGGGCCGGCATGTTTAAGTGACTTGCGCTCACTTAAAGTTCTTACGTGACTTGCGTTCACAAATTGCTTGCGTAAATGCATCCCTGCAGGACTTCCACACTACGAGCACCCCTGCCGTAGTGGGAAGTTCGAAAAATGAATTTTCTTTCCAGTGTTACCAGCAGACACCCTGAATTCGCCTTCCAGTGTGGCCTATAAAGGTAACTTCCGCCTTGCCATCGGTCTTCTTGCTTTTTCATCCGGAGAGCAGAGCGCACGCAATCAACGTGGGAAGTCGATATACTCTATTTTCATTACGTCAACGTGGGACCTTGGCACATATATCTTACATTCTTACATCGTGGGAGTTACCATTTTTCATCACCCTTCATCAACACTCATAAGTATAACATCCATTTTATACGATCATTGCTTTTCACCTATATATACATATATATATATATGTACATAGAAATCCCTATTGTAAATATAAAATTTTTTCTCATTGAAATATCGAATATTGATTCTCAATATATTATCATTGACTTCGCCTTGAATTATATAATAGTAAAATAAGTCATACAGTCCACTTACATAAATTTCTAAATCATTCCTAATTGTTACTTAAAGCATTTCTCAATCATACCTAAATTGTTAATTACATATATTTCTCATTCCTTCGTAAATTGTTATATGTAAAGGTATTTGCTTTCATTCACTCCACATTTATTCATTATATAAATTTTCATCATCCATTAAAATTAGTTCGTAAGCCTATTTGTTAAATAAAACCTGATTTAAAACCGAATTCACATAATCTCGCTTCATTTCGCAACACATACTATTAACATAATAAAAAATTCCTTTTTCTTATAATTTGCTACTCGAAACCGTTGACAACACTGTTTGCATCAGACGCGTGAGCGACTTCTTCTCTTCATTCTCTCATCGTCTAGCAAAATTGAAGTATATGATTGTGTGAGTTTTGGCCACCTCTGCAGTAGACGACAGGGGTGAGTTAAAATTCAAAAATGTTAAATTTTGCGAAAACAATTTTCAGTTTTCAGCCTTGATTAATACAGGCTGTAATCTGTGTCTTAGGGCCAATTGCACCAGCTCTGTTTAACTTTCAATCTCCAATTAAACATCGTTATCGACGTTACCGACTCCATAAGATATGCATGGAGTCAGTAACGTCGATAAAGATGTTTAATTGGAGATTAAAGTTAAATAGAGCTGGTGAAATTGGCCCTTATGCGTTATGGCCATATATGTAATACTTCTATATTGGCAGTACATTGAAAGTACATCCGCCAACATTAGAGTGCAGATATATACTGATAGAGCGAGAAAACCAATAAGCCAATGTACCCAAAATGACGCTTGAAAACAAAACAAAAATCAGGAGCGGTGTAGTAGCCGTCAATAATTTACAAAATTAAATTTTACTTAAAAAAAAAAAAACAGAAGAAATTATTCGGAATTGTTTTCTTTGCAGAAGCAAGAAAATTAATGAAAGCGAAATCGTGTTGCATACGTAAGTATGTTATACTATTTATACTAAACAATTTCCAGGTGGTTGTTTTATGTAGAATACCACAAAATGAGCCATATCGGGGAAAATGGGCAGACGCGTGTAAACTGACGACAAAGGCGCTGGAAAGGAAGGTTTATACTTATATGTTCGCTCCACTTCAGCACCGAATGTTATAGAGGAGAAGAAAAAAATACCTCCTCGCAGACGCGATTCCCACTCTGAATTTGTCTGAACCACGTTCAGTCCTTGGACTTGATTCAGGTGACAGAAAACATGCACTATTTATTTAGGTGGCCATAACAACCCGATCTAGAGTTATGGACCTGACACCTCTCTTCAAACGTGTCTGCTTCCCGCGCGTCTTTTGCTATCACGTACATCGGTTGGTGCTTCCTCCACTATAGGCACATAACCCTATAGAATATCTCTTAAGGCCCACTTGCACAACAGCGAGTTATCTTTTTAACACAAGGTTAATTTGAAAACTTGTCAAAAATGTATGAGTTTAACCCCTCAAGAGAGCTTAACCCTGGGTTAAAAAGATAACTCGCTGTGGTGCAAGTGGGCCTAAGAGCGATCGCCTTGCGTGCGACTTTTACGTAAGTGACTTGTATTATAGAAACCGTTCACTAGTTTTCGACCTTTATTATACCCGAGCGCACTTTGTGCACAAGGGTATTATAACTTTGTTCACATAACGGTTGTTTGTAACAGCCTAAAGGAATCGAGAACGATATAGACATATATATACCAAAATGCTCAGAATGAAAAGAGAAATCGATTAAGCCATGTCTGTCTGTCCGTCCGTCCGTCCGTCCGCACGATAACTCGAGTAAAAAGTGAGCTATCGCAACGAAACTTGGCACGCATACTTCTATTGGGATAGGGACGGATGGTATTGAAAATGGGCGAAATCGGACAGCAACCACGCCCACCTCCCATATAACGGTAATTTTCAGAAATACAAAAACTGCGATATTTTAGTAACTACTAAAGCTTATTGACTCAAAATTGATATATACAATGATATATTAACGAGTAATAAGAATATTATAAATTTTGGAAAAAGGGGCGTAGCCACACCCACTTATGGATTTATACGTATATCTCGGTAACCGCTCTACCGATTT